>CM041782.1:49612365-49745738 GCA_023374045.1 Limonium bicolor
TACCTTAAGAGAATGGAGAAGCTAATGAGCTCTTCAAACTTGGTTTTCCTCCATCAATGGAGTTTCCTCTTTGGCACCAAAATGGAGCTTTGAAGGATTTGAAAAGATAGAAGGATAGGTCTTGACCTAACTAAGAGAAATATGTGTTTAGTTTTTGATTTGTAGCAAAGATGAACACTTAGTGAGTGATTGAAGGTGGAGCACCCATGGATGGAGCTCTCTCGGTTTGGAGCAAAAGAAGAGAAGAAGAAATCGTGTGAAGAAGAGAAATGAAGAGAGAGAAGAAGAAAAGGTGGCTTATAAGATATATTTGCTTTAATAAAGCAAATAGTACTCTTTTACTTATCTCTTCTTTTCTTCCTTATTTGACTACTTATGGTGACTCACCCTCCTTTAGAAAACCGGCCCCCTACCTTAAATAAGGCTAGTCATGGTCTTTGTTGACCAACAAATTAGCTTATATTGATTAAAACTTAAACTAGTCACTATTTGGCACTATTCACTAATCAGTGCACATATTTCTGAAATTTTTGATTTCCCATTGATTTAGACTTCCTAATGTGATAATAATTAGTACACATGTTGATTAAAGAGTAATGATGGACATTTAGCCACTCAAAACTCAATTCTAAGACAATTTCTCAAAAATGTGCTTTAAGACTTCTTAAAGCACATTTTGTGTTTTAACTTGTTTTCAAGCTTGGTTTTCTTTGCTAATTGATTTAAAATGACCATTAGAATATTACTAAGGTCTTATCATGATATTTGGGTACTCACCCAAGTCTCTCCAAGCTTAGAGCACGTTTTGCCCTGATTGCCCTTAAGGCACTTTCTTGTGTTTTCCTTGGTTAAATTGTCTACCAATCTTTCTAAGGCATATTCTAGCCTTACTACATCATAATTTGATGTTTGCTTAGCATACTTAGGTTTGGGGTATTTCACTATTTTTCCTTTATACTTCCATAAATTACATATTCACCCCAAAACTTTTATAAACTTAATATTTTACGTCATGAATCATTTTAACCCAAAGTTTTTGGTCAACACTTTGACCAAGACTTAACTTCTTAATTAATACTTTAATAAACCCATAAAATCATAAGTAATTCTCGGCCATACTCTATACTTTCCAATAATTGCAAAATAGTACCAAAACTTTATAACTTGTCATTTTATCACTTAACCACTTGTTTAAATTCATCAAAATTCATAATATTAATTCCAACCTTATATTATAATATAAATATATCAAACAGCTCCTTATGTTCTCGGTTTTCATTATTTGTACTCTAAACTTTTCAAAATTTATATTTTAGCCACATAACTTATTAAATTAGCCATTTAAATACTTGTAGCTATTTTTAATACTCCCCAAAATTTATAATATAAGCTAACATACTATATATTTCGAAAATCACCCAAACAATACATATCATTCTCGGCCTTAAATAAATCTTTACCATATGATTTTAAAACTTGATTTAAACCTTATAATAAATACATATAAATGTATATAAGCCATGTAACACTTCTAAAAATTATGCTAATGACTTAGAATGACTATAACCTCAAAATAGAACATTTAATACCTAGACAATTCGGTTTATATATGTGTGTACCATATTTAATTTTTGTGACACAATTTTATACCTTAAGGTAATAATCTTACCTTATATGTTATAAATTATTTCCTTGACATTATAATCCTTATATTTTTGGCCTTAATTATTTATAGGTCATACATAATTTTTATACCAAAGTTTGAAGCTTAAAATCAAGCTTAAACTTAATAAACCTTAATTATATACTTACTCCTTAAATCAAGACAATTCTTGTACTTGATTTCTCCTTGAATCCCAAGCTCTCCAAATGCTATCTTGATGAAGAATTTTCGGCTCCTTAAATATATTTAGGAGATCCATTTGTTAGACTTCTAACAAAGATTTATAAATAATATTTGGAGTAGTTTTACAAGAGTTTACCTTAGGAATTTTTCAAGGAATTTTGGTAGACCTTGAGATGATTGTAGATCTAGATTTCCTTCATGAAATGATGAAGAGAATATAGGTTTAGAAGCTCTAGAATTCGTCACTAATTATAGACACCATATGGAGGAAGATAAGGATCACTTTATCTTACCGAAATTTCCAGATTGCGCACTCTCTGCGGTTTTTGTCACCCAGAACTGAAATGACCACGAAAACTAATGATTCTTATATGGTTGGAAAGCTAACTCAAAGAGGAACAACTTTGGTGTTGAGAAGATTTTGAGAAAACGTACGGAAAATTCAGAATAACTCCCGAACTGAGACCTATTGAACAGATTCTCTGTTGTGAACCACTTCGCCTTCTTTTGTTCACCCAGAACTGAATACACCATGAAAATTAATGATCTTTATATGTATGGAAAGCTAATTCGAAGAGGAACAAGTTTGATGTTGGGAAGATTTCGAGATAACTTACTGAAAATTACAGAATCTCTCCCGAAGTCAGACCTCTTGAACAGATCTGCTACTTGATTCTTGTTTTGTAGAATTAGCAAGGAATTTTGACATAAAATGGAGTTAGAACTTAAACCTCCATTGTTGGAGCTTGAAGCTAGGTGATAAGAAGAAAGAGAGAGCAAGGAGTAGCTTACCCATCAGCCATGGAAGGCAAGGGAGGAAATGAAGTCTCACGTAAGTCTTAAGGTAAGAAAGAAAGGAATCAAATTGCAATTATTTGTTACATTCCAAGCATTATTTTATGTCTTGCTTATGTCTTATTTGTCTTCAAGTTGGCTACAAAAGTCTCTAAATTAGACTAGTCTTACGGCTGCATTATGAGAAGATAGTGGAGTTTTGATTGATGGTTGATACAAGAAGACAAAGTAAGGTAGGTACATGTTCCCTTGAATTTTTATAAGTTGTTTTGATCCTTATTTCTTCTTATGTTATACGGTAGTGTGCTGTATAGATAGGCCATTAATTCCTTTGTCTTTTGAACATAAGCACATGCTAGTTAGGTACCTATTTTAGTTTGATTTTAATAAGGAAAATCAATTACCTTCCTCCTTGTTTCCAATCGGCAATGTATATGTAAGTAGGTCCTTTAATTTTGTCCATATTTGATCATGATTTAAGCTAGTTGGGTGGTAATTACTTTTGACTAGATAATTAGCAATCAAACTCCCTATTTTCTGCACATTATCGATGAGAAGGGCAAGAATGTGACGAAGACAAAAGGTCAAAGCGGTCCAGACCTTAGACCCCGGCCCAGACCCGAAGCCTCCTTCAAAACCCTGTTCAGGCTCCAATTTGGGCATCAAGCACCAAATCCGGGTCCTAGGCCCTATGACTACGTCCCGCATTCCGGCCCCGCATTCTATGACTGGGCCCCGTATTCCGGCCGCGCATTCTATGACCGGGTCCTGTATTCCGGCTCCGCACTCTATGACCGGGTCCCGTATTCCGGCCCCGTGCTCTATGACCGAATCCCGCATCCTACACTGTGGGACCGGAAGGCTTTACAAGGAGAGAAGTGCCAGAATTAGGGGGGTTGCTCCAATAAAGTAATACCACATGTATAAGGATTAAGAGATAGACTTCACCCTATAAAGTCTATAAATAGAGATGAGAGGCTCATTTGTAAGGGGATACATTATGAGAAGAGAGAGAAAATACTAGAAAGCTCTCTAAAGTTGTAATACCAAAGAAGGAATAAAATTTGTCTGAAGTGGATGTAGGCCGGATTATTGGCCGAACCACTATAACTCTCGGTGTTCTGTACGTTTGTGAGATTGGAGGGACTTCAGTTCTTATAACTCATCTTGACAGCGGTTTCCAATCAAGGAATTAAACTTAAATTTCATAAGATGCCTAAGCATCCCTACGAATTGTTTTAACAGTTATAAATATCAGTAGTCATACTCGCTCAGGTCTGTTTTGTGCTCAACCCCTTACTGTTTTATCACTAATTTTGGATACTTCTCCAGCTGTATTCAGTTGCAAAAATTTACCACTAATTTATGAAGAAATGTTTTCTACTGAAATCTGATAGTTACTAATGGTATGCTTGTTTTTTACAGCCAAACCTTGGTTTTTTGTTTATGAGTAACCAGCAGCGAAAACTAGAAAAGCAAGCTACATATTGCATAGTCTGTCTGAATTTTTATTTTATTTGTTTTTTTGGTGTTGAGAACCTGATTGTGTGTCTGGTTGTGTCCTTGTTATGATCAGAAACAATCAAGTTACTTTTGTAGTCACATTCCCTGGTCAATGAAGTACCACTACTTAGCAGTCTTCAAGTATTACAGAATAACTATCATACCTTATATGAGTAAAACCACTCAAAGTTACATTTCATACTGTGCCCCAGCAATGATAAAACGATGTGAGTCTCTTTATTTTTTATCTCCCATCTCCTAGATGGTCTCTTCTTTAACTGCGTTCAGTTACAAAATTTTACCACCAATTATTGTAATTTTTTGCTGTGTTCAAATTTTGTCTCTGTTATTTCAGAACTTTAAGCTTTCAGCTTCATAATTCAGCAATTCAGATCCTTGTTAAAGTGCACCTTTTTCCGTACAAAAACCTGAGCGTATGATTAGTTCGATCGAATGGTTCAACTCTGTCATTTATGAATTATGATCATTCTTAGTTTTCTTCTGCTAATCTTTTTACTGTGGTCTTAATCGATAAACTGTTAAGCAAAGAATTGCATTCTACTTATGTCACCCCTTGTTTTGATGTCACTTTGTTTTTGAAGGCTTGATTCAGTCTCAGATTAAGTTTTGTAGCATCAAATATTTATTGTTATTCAGAATTTCCTCGATCTTATATAGAAAACTGGGAAACTGCAGAAATTCAATACAAAAATCAGCCAAGCTATCTGCCTGCCTTCTGCTCCAAGTCTGCGTGAGCTGTGCAACTCACCATTAATTAGCAACAACCGTTATACCACTTTGTGCATTTCTCACCTGCTGCTGTCTGTTTATCTTCGAAATTGCAATATTTTGCCTCTGTTTCCATTAGCTTGCTCCTATGTTCATCTAAATACTATCTAACCTATCATTGCTAATAAAAGTATACAGGTAATTTGGTTCTGATCAGAATCCTTCGTGTGTATCCCGTATAATATTTAATTCGTGCTACTAGTGTTCATTCCCTATCTTTTCTTACTGTTTTTTCACTGTTTCAGTCTGGGATGATGAGGGAATGGAAGCGACAACCTCTGTCACTAATTTTGGATTAGGAGCTACTATGTTCTAGGTCAAGAATTCAGTCAGCCCCAATGCGGGAGTTTGTTAAAGGTACTGCCACAGCAATTTATGGGGTGCCTCTCGGTTACATCTCTACAAACTAATTGCTTTAACCACAAGTCCGCTAGTGCTGCATCGGATGGAACTGTATGCTCATGACAGTTGGAATAAGAAGAGGAAAAAAGTTCTATTTGACCTTATGAGGAGAACCCAAACTCCAGAGCAGCAGCGTGAAGGCTGAGATCAGTCAAGCAGAAGGCAGTGCCCAGGAGGGCCGCTCACTTCAAACAATCATTCATCCTTACGAATTCTATTATTTTGGATACCTTCAAAAGTAGTATTTTGTAAAAAATCTGTCTCAACAAAATTTCAAAGGGTCTGCATCATTTCTGCACTATCATACTAATAAGTTTATAAAGAAAGTGCAGGTACCTTTTTCCAGGGGACTGATCACCCCCTGAGGTAATAAAAGAAAGCACCGGCCAACGAGCCGCAGGCACTTGTGCCTTGAAAGTAAAAGAAAGCGCCGGCCAACGAGCCGCAGGCACTTGTGCCTTGAAAGTAAAAGAAAGCACCGGCCAACGAGCCGCAGGCACTTGTGCCTTGAAAGTAAAAGAAAGCACCGGCCAACGAGCCACAGGCACTTGTGCCTTGAAAGTAAAAGAAAGCACCGGCTAACGAGCCGCAGGCTATCATGCCTTGAAAGTAAGCACCGGCCAACGAGCCGCAGGCACTTGTGCCTTGAAAAGTAACACTTTGGGTTGAAATGAAACCCGGCCATCGAGCCAACAAAAAAAAAACAAACCCATCTCTGGCCCCATCAGGAGCTCTGGTCGCCTATAATGGGTGCATTGTTAGGTGTGGGACGCCGCACCATACTTGAATCACAAGTACCATCCTTTGGCTAGCATAAGCAAAATTGGGAAAATATATTATCTTTATTCTCCCTTTAAGGGAATTATCATCCTTTGGCTAGTATAAGCAAAGATTTAATCATCATATTATTTCACCCTTTCAAAAGGGAATGGTTCTTATTAAAAGAACCATTGGTCTCCTTTATGAAGATCTTATTATGGACTTCTGACTTCTGGATTTCTGGATTTCTGGCATTCTTAAGTATTATATATCAGAACATCAGGGGATCCATCCATCAAGATATTATGGGATCCGTCCATCAAGATATATTATCTCAAAGATTTATGTCCCAGCATTACCAATTTGTCAGATTCATAAGAAAAACACTTGTGGGACTTTTGGTTGTACTAATTGTACCGATTTTTTGTAAGTTCATGTTTCTTTGTAAAAACTAAAGAAAAAGAACTTGTGGGACTAGGAGATAGGAGAAAGGAGAAAAATGTAAATTTCTATCTCTTTTTTGTAAGTTCCACTTTTTTAAGTACCAAAAGTAGAACTTGTGGGACTGATGAGAAGGGCAAGAATGTGACGAAGACAAAAGGTCAAAGTGGTCCAGACCTTAGACCCCGGCCCAGACCCGAAGCCTCCTTCAAACCCTGTTCAGGCTCCAATTTGGGCACCAAGCACCAAATCCGGGTCCTAGGCCCTATGACTACGTCCCGCATTCCGGCCCCGCATTCTATGACTGGGCCCCGTATTCCGGCCCCGCATTCTATGACCGGGTCCTGTATTCCGGCTCCCACTCTATGGCCGGGTCCCGTATTCCGGCCCCGTGCTCTATGACCGAATCCCGCATCCTACACTATGGGACCGGAAGGCTTTACAAGGAGAGAAGTGCCAGAATTAGGGGGGTTGCTCCAATAAAGTAATACCACATGTATAAGGATTAAGAGATAGACTTCACCCTAGAAAGTCTATAAATAGAGATGAGAGGCTCATTTGTAAGGGGACACATTATGAGAAGAGAGAGAAAATACTAGAAAGCTCTCTAAAGTTGTAATACCAAATAAGGAATAAAGATATTGTCTGGAAGTGGATGTAGGCCGGATTATTGGCCGAACCACTATAACTCTCGGTGTTCTGTACGTTTGTGAGATTGGAGGGACCAATTATGTATTTTCAATCGATAGCACATGTAGTATAGGACAACTAGTTTTGTTTGATTCTTGCAACTTGTATAAAGTAGTTTAATTGTTGTAACTATTTGCTTTTCATATCTTGTTATATACTAATCTTTCTTTGTTGTCTTCTTGCAGGTTATACGATTGTGAAGGCTTCTCCTTACTGTAATTGATTGCTATATATCATATAATTCATGCTAGGATGACTCACCATCCATAAGACAATGTTTTTTGTCAAAAACTAATCAAATACCACCTATATTAACGCATAGGATGGGAGTCAAATGGAATTAATTTTTCATTTCATTCCTGTCCCATTATATTGTAATAATACCATACTAATATGTGTAATAGGTTCCAGAATTTAATTGGTACATTTATACTATGGCAAAAGATGAAAGTTTTAAGGTAAAAATGCTGATTTTAGGTACCTTTTTTATTGTAAAATCGCCCCCACTTGTACTATGAATTTAGTACTGGAATTAATTGATTTAAATGGTCAATTTATCCATTTTTAAGATTATCAATTCGTGGCTCCTTAAAAGTTTAAGGCAATTGCGTAAAACGCATCTTATGACACCCGAAGGTGCGTTTTTGTGCTTTAAGGATTTTTCTGAGAATTAATTAGTCGCTATGACTTCCAAGTGTTTATTGACATTGTTTATAGTCAATAATAATATATTAAGGTGTTATATTGAGTTATATGGGGTTATTTCAACTCAGAACACAATTCTCAGGCTAAACGGGCGAAAAGGAGCGTTAAGAAATTCTCCCGAGTATTTTGTCTTTAACTGAGAATCTACCTTGAGAACTTCATCTTAAATGTTCATTAAGGTACTATCATGCATTTGAAATGAGGTGTAATGCTTTACTTTATTTAATAAGGTATTTTCGGGACTTTCGGGCCTTAAGGGGCCTTTAAGGGAATTCCCGAGCATATTGTATTTTTACTCAGTTTTAGATGAAGTCCTGTGTTTTGAAGATCATATAATGATCCTTGATTAAATTCATGTGAAGTTTATAGCTCATATATCTTGTTCATCTTAAGGTCGGGCTTTAACGCACGTTTTTTACCTTAAGGAGTTTAGGTGCGTTTTATCGCCCAAGTGTTTATATACTTTCTTAGGTTTCATAATCCCCCAAATAATATTATAATTCCAAAAATAATATTTATTTACTTATATTTAATTATTTAAATGTTAGGGGTATTTCAGTCTACCCCCCTTAAAAGGACTTCGTCCCGAAGTCATAACTTGTATTTGTTCATCCTATGGAATCAAGTTCCTCTTATCTATTCCCTATATACCTATCATTCCAGGGTGTCAATATTATATTGACATCTCTATATTGCATCACTACTCTGAGAATTCCTATAGACAGATATCCTTTATTCGTGATAATAATATATCACTGCATAATAACTTAACAAATACTGTAAAACAATGCATGTTCCAACTTCCTAGCTATCCCACTTGGCCATCACTGCACAAGTGCAATACCAAATCCTCAATCCTACAGAGTGCAGAGGCGTAAACCCTTGGCAGTGAATCCCTTGTGTGATTGTAGGAATAAATATAAATATACTGTAAGTAGAGCTGATCATAATGTGTCCGGCCCGGCAGCCCGGTCCGACCCGGCCCGTAAAAAAGCCCGACGAGCCCGAACCCGATAGGGTTTCCGGGCGGGCCTGGACATAAAATTAGGCCCGAATGAAAAACCGGGCCGGGCCACGGCACATTTTTTGAGCCCGTGGGCAAGCCCGGCCCGGCCCGATTTTATATTATTTATTATTATATTTTTAAAATGTAATATATACATATTTAATTTTTATATAATATATACAAAATTATATATAATATAAATTTTAAATAAGTTATATATATTATAATTATTTTAAATAAGTTATATATATAATATATAAATCTATATTAAATATATTAATTTTAAATTTTTTTTATTAATTTATATTAAAAAAATTAAAAACCGGGCCGGGCGGGCCGGGCTTCGGCAAAGTCTGGAAAAAACCGGGCCTAGCCCGGCCCGGCCCGAGCATGTAAAAAACCGGGCTTGGTTTTTGAAAATAAGCCCGACGGGCCTAAAATTTTCCTCTGGCCCGGCCCGAACCCGCCCGCCCGCCCGAATGATCACCTCTAACTGTAAGGTAATTAAGTGCTTTATAAACATCCTAGTGTTACATAGAATACAACCATAACTTATTCAAGTGTCACATAGGACTCATCATTGATAATCAACCATTGTCACATAGGACATATCAACAACCATTCAACCAATTGTACACATGTGCAACAATCAAACACAAATAACCATACACAAAACCAATATAGACTGCAGATATACAAGTCGCATGTGGTGCTCTACCCCCCTTAAAAAGGGTTACGCCCACGTACCCCACAAGTATACACAAAAGTATAAGGAAGTGACGTATACTTGTTTCTGGTCTCCTTAGTTTTGGAGTCTAAAATGCGTACTGGGGTCTCCTCATATTTAAGTGTAGGATCTAACTCGAGTGTCTCGGGCTCTAAAATAAGTGATGGTTGAGGCACATACTGCTTTAGCTGTGAAATGTGAAACACATTGTGCACTCTCCCAAGCTCAGCAGGTAAATCTAACCTGTAATCTAATGGGCCCACTCGCTCAGTAATAAGGTACAGTCCTACATACTTCAGGCTAAGCTTGCCCTTCTGCCTAAATTTAAGGGTTCCCTTCAAGGGTGAAACTTTAAGGAAGACTCGATCGCCTATTGTGAACTCGAGGTCTCTCCTACGGATATTAACACATGACTTCTGTCCTACAAGGTATATTCCTCCAAATCTATGTATTCCCTGATACGTTCCATAGTGCATTAATATGCTTTTGATATTTGAATACCTTGTGTATGTGTGAAGGTAATCTACCATCTTGTATGCTGCCATGTTATCACATGGCTTATTTAAATATTTAGGTCATCATCTTGTGATTCTCGTATTTGAGTTTACTGTCGCCATATACGGCCTTCATTTTCAATGCAAAGTATGAGCTACGGTTGAGCCGTGCATCTTATGTATATTATAGAAATATTTCTTGATATTATTGATTTACCAATTATCGGTAGTATATACACGATTGTTATTGTCTGTTTATCAGGTATACCACAGTAGGTTCCTGATAGGGTTTCTAACAAGGTATAGTTTCCTCTCAATTAAGCACGTTCATGCGGTTCGAATCAACTCATGTAAGTATTAGTTTAATGTTTCTACTCTTTATATTCTACCATGCTTATAGGTAGGTTTCCATTTTAATATATTGGTTTTAATTCATAAAGAAAGACATGGAAGTCGATCTTTCCTTCCAGATGGCAATTTGGCCATAACTTAGAAGGTAGCTTGAGAATACTGTTATTATAGTGTGAGCCTCGATTTTAAACCCTATCCTATGTTGATTAAAGTTGATTAGGATCTAATCGGGTTTTAGGTCCACTTATAACCTAAGATTAATAACTATGTCATATAACAATAATTATTAAAACCTAGGCTAGCTCACTGGAACCTATTATGAGTCGCCACCTAATTTTGACCTAGATTAAATTAGGAAAGGAGAGTTCGGGTTCGGGGGCTTGATATTCGACTTAATTAGGGTTCAATTACTTTCATTACCCTTCCTAGGTCGTTTTTCCTCTACTTGGTTTATTTACGGCTTATTACGAGTCGTTTTAACCTAAGTGCGCGAGCTTCTGTTTTTTTGTGTTTTTTAGCATTTTTTGACAGAAAACTAAAGTGGAAATTAAAATTACCTAAACTAGGGTTTCGAGGCAGAATTAGGTCAAATTTTGTTTCCGTCCGTAGCCACGGACCTAATGTCCAAGCCACGGACCCCAGTTAACCTACATAACAATAAAAGTCGAATTAAACAGAAAACAGAAAATTGTAAAGTCCGGGGCCTCGGACAGACTGTCCGTGGGCCCGGACACTATTAAAAAAACCTAATTTTTTAAATTTTAAAAATCCCGCCGCCGTCCGTGGGTGTCCAAGCTTACGGACAGGGTCCGGGACCCCGGACCCAACGTCCGTGGGTGCGGACAGCCCTCGGACGGCGGCTTTGAGGCTGTTCCCGAAGGTGTTTTCGGCTCAAATTTTATGGGTGCGTAGCCTGAAAGATGTACAATACGTTAGTGGTCGAAAGTTCTCAATTTGAATTCGAATTATGCACGAAACTTGGTAAACAAGTTATTGGACAGAAGCTTGAATAAACAGCAATACAGAAGCGTAGAGGGGTTAGTTTGAGCCCAAATTTTGAGGCAAGATAGATAATACCGTGGAGAGTTAGGAAAGTGGGATTTCTACCTGTTTTACCTTCGGATTCACGGTGATTCTTCACACCGGGATTCGTCGAGTGCTCCGTTGATGGCAGACCCGAGAGGATTTCGAACCAAGCTTCTGGTTGTTGGTTGTTCTTGCTGTTCTTCACGTTTTGGTGGTGTTTTGTGGGGTTTTGATGATTGATGATGTTGTGGGAGTTGAAAAATATTTTTGGTGTTGA
This sequence comes from Limonium bicolor, assembly GCA_023374045.1. Lineage (NCBI taxonomy): Eukaryota > Viridiplantae > Streptophyta > Magnoliopsida > Caryophyllales > Plumbaginaceae > Limonium > Limonium bicolor. The sequence goes on from CM041782.1 coordinate 49,624,177, forward strand.
TTTGGTGAGATTTCGGTGTTTGATTGTGGCTCTAGAGTTCAAAAACGTGGAGAAAGAGAGACGGCTGCCTTCTTTGAGAGTCTAGGGTTCTTGAGGTTATTCTTTGATCATGGGATAAGGCTCCTTATATAGGCTTCCTTAAAGATAGAAAAATCCGGTAAAAACTAAGATCTACCGACGTTTTAGCTCAAGGGCTTCCAAAAGGAATTTGATTATGAAATTTTACACGTGGGTAAAGGATGATATTTCTGAATTTTCTAAAGTGGAATCGAATTTTTTGGATATTGGAATATTTTTAAATTCAATTTCTCGTCAGTTTCAGTCAGAAATTGCTAGAAAATTATTGAAAACTCGAAAAATCGAAATTCCAACGCCATTATGCCCAAAATGTCATCCTCTATCATGGGTTAAAATTTCAAAGAATTTTGAACTGATTTGACCCTTATTTGGAGGAGAGAGAAAGCCTATAGGGGGCTTAGGAGCCTTGAAAAATTACGAAAGTGCCCCTGGAGATGACTAAGCTGCCCCTGGTACTCTGAAATGTTCCGATCGAACTGGGAACCCTCGCTACTTGACCAAACTAGCCTATTAGTAGAGACTCTCTTCCGGGGGGTTGAAATTTTGGGTATAACAGATTGCCCCCCGTCAACTAGACTTTGTAATGGAAATGAGAAGGCTAGTTGATGCTTGAGTGATACCCCCAAAATTTTGGATCTTAAAAGACCCCACATGCAATTGAAGTCCGACAAGTTGTGTCGAGCTGTTCTAAGGCGCTGACTACCTATGAGTAAAGTGGAAGGGATGTCAAGCGATTCTAAGGCGTTGACTACCTATGAGGATGATACGATGTCAAGCTATTCTAAGGCGTTGACTACCTATAATGACTGAAATGATGTCAAGCCATTCCAAGGCGTTGACTACCTAAAATGTGAAAATAAGATAATGTCAAGCGATTCTAAGGCGTTGACAACCTAACGAGTGAAAATTGGGTGGTATGCTAATGCGAGAATGCTGAAATGCTAGTGATGCTGACGATGCTGATGATGCTGATGATGCTCGGATGCTTCTGGGGACCGAAACCCGTTCCAATGCTCCTGGTTGGTATACTATGGGGACTTATTGCCTCTGCCCACCAACTGGGGTGCTGGGATAACTTCTAGATTACCAAGGGGACTTATTGCCACTGCCCACTAGTTGTTTCTCCTAAGAAGTTGACATGAAGATGGGGACTTATTGCCTCTACCCCGCCAACTTAGATCACGCTCTGTCTCGTACTTGTCTCGCACTGAAGATGATACTAGGTCTCGTACTGGTCTCGCACTGGATGATGACGATGGTCTCGCACTGATGAAGATGATAGGTCTCGCACTGATGAAGATGATGGGTCTCGCACTAACGAAATTGATGGTCTCGCACTGATGAAGATGCTTGGTCTCGCACTGAAGTCTCGTACTAAATGGATGAAGAAAAAGCTAGATTCCGCACTGATTCTGGGTCGCGCACTGAATGAAGATGTCTTGTACTAAAGTCTTGAAAATGATGGGTCTCGCACTGAATGAAGATGCTATGTCTCGTACTGAATGAGGAAACTGCAGGGCCTCGCACCGTTTTAGGTCTCGAACTAAAAATGAGTTAGGAAGATAATGGTCTCGTGCAAATGATGAGAACTGATTACTGGAGTGCCAAACATGGCAATGATGATAAGATGTATGCAATCAAGATATATGAAAGATACTCGTTCAAAATAGGAAACTGTTGGAAAAGGTGCCGAACTTTGCAATGCTTGAGAAAAACCCTGCTGAAAAAAGAAAGTGAAATGATCATTTCCTGACTAAAAATTTCAAATCTGCAATTTGCTTCTTGAAAATGAACATGCCATTGGTGGAAGTGTGTGGTGTTTGTTGTGGTGCTAAAGGCTTTTGCCGGTGTTCAGGATTTGTGACAGACCTGGGATTGGGTTGTGATTTTGGATGGAGGCCAGGGTTATGACGGGCCTGATGTTTTTGTGGAGGTAAGGCCAATGACGGGTTTGAGAGTGTGTGTGTGGTGGTAAGGGCTTATGTGTGCCTGTGGTGGGATGGTGGTGCTCGAGCTTTGGGTTTTAATTGGTGCTGACATGGCAATTGTTGGAACCAACAATTGCCCCCAGCATTTTTTCCTTAGGACAATCTGAGCTAGAGTTCATGGCAATCGATCGGGACGATCGATTGCCCCCAGTATTTTCTTTGATTAAACATGCGAACAAGTCTCACCCTCACAGGGTCGAGGCTTATGCTTTGATGTGGTGCTCCCTAACCTACACTCGATGTGGTCGGTGTTTGCACTCATTTCTCGCTCATGGTCATAACTTCTAAACCATTGAATTCAATATTTGGTGGATTTACGCATTTGATCTGTTACTTTCACGTGATTGGACACACAACTATCAAGTCGGAAGTCTTTAAAGCTTATAACGTGTCCATAGGGTGTGATGAAAGACGACGGGATCATGGAGGGATATTTGAGGTATGTGGAGCTTAAATGGGTGACCAAAGCTGCAACTTGCGTCTTCTCTCAGATTCATCTTCCTTGTCTTGAAGTCGTCTAACTGCTTCATGTTGACGTTGGTTTTGAGCTTCTGGACCTGGACTTTTGGAGTTGTCCTTTACACCATTTCTCTTTTTTTGTCATTTGGACTTCTTCGAGGCACTTCGGGTTCGCCTTTTTGTTTTATCCTTTCTTGACTTTGCCTTGGGGTTCTTGTGTTTCCCGGTTTTGGGCTTCGAGAGCTGTTTTGATGTGAGCTCTTTTGATCCTGTGTCACTCTGGGACCATTTACGGATCACTTCGTCATGCTGATAGCGGCATTGCTTCTTCGGACTGATGATAATGTTATCCGAGAGTCGGGCTCCTTGCTTCCTTGGTCACCGGGTCGGGCTTTCATCATTGGCTGGGTTATTTTGTGGGTGTTCATATTATCGAAAAGGGATATATGAAAGGCTCAGCGGGGGTGCCTAGGGTTTAATGTCAGGGTTCACAAGTTTTTTGGCTATGTGGTGCTGTACCTAGGTGCTTCGTCATTCCTGACAGTTGTGTATCCGCTCTTTGTTACTTTTCGCAGATCTAAGAGTAATTTTACAAATTATCTCCTTCGGTCAGAGTTATGCCATTTATCTCACCTTTGAATGTGGTCTTACCAGAGTCGTGTAAAAATGACACGCTCGTTCACTCATGGTTTTCCCACTCAAGACACTCTCGTGAGATTTTCACTTGGAAACTCGTTCGCACATTTAAACAAAAGATAAAAGACGACGAACTTAAACTTAGATTGCCCCCAGTATTGATTTGGGGTTTGTGACAACAATTCGATAGATGTGGATTTTGAACCTCTTTGTGGGTTGTTTGGATATTATAGGGTGAGTTGTGGTGTTTGGTTAGGCATGTTCAAATTTTAGAAAACAAGAGACAAGCCGTTCCATTGCATAGTCAGAAAATGATTGCTTCGTGATCCTTTTCCTTAAAAACTATTTTGTTTTCCTTCTTTTTTCGATGAACGAATGAAATACCCCAAATCTAAATAATATTATTTAATCATTATTTATTGGAATATAATCCAAATATAAATCATTTCACGTACGCATGCAAACCCATGCATGAAAACGTTACGTAAAAACAGTCGTTTCACATCAACATAAAAAACGCTAAAACGCCTTAGAAGCATATGGTCAAACATGACCTTGTAGACCCTCTAATATTCAAACTAAATGGTCATACAATTATTATATGATACAAATATATTCCCTAAGCTAAATCAGTCAAAAACACAAAACGCTTGGGAGTGCTCACGCCCGCTCCTTAAAGCAAGAAAAGCTCGGAGGAGTGCCGAGGTGGCACGAACTCCTATAAAATAATTCCTAGAGTTCCTAATATCATTATTTACCATTCTAAAGATAACCCACGAAGTGGTTCATCAAATTCAACAAAAACCACAGGAGGATTTCTTAACGCTCCTTTTTGGCCCGGAGGTGTCCCGATGGCCCGTAAATTATGTCACGGGTTGATATAACCCCATATAACTCAATGTAACACCTTAGTATAAGTTTTATTTACTATAATAGTGTTTACAAACACTGGGAACTCATAAGAACAATTGGTTTCCCAAAATTTCCTTAGAGCACAAAAACACACCTTCGGGTGTCACGAAAATGCGTTTTACGCAATTACCTTGTAGTTTTTGACATGCCACGAATTGTAATCTTAAAAAGGGTTAAATTACCTTCTAAATCAGTTGGTGTGACTAGTCAACAAGGCTCTCTATAGGGGCCGATTTTAAGGGCAAAAACTAGTATAAAATTTGCTTTAAAAATTTATAAAGGCTTAAAACATGATGACTCATCATCCATGTGTTACATTACTTAATGCCAAAGTATGTAGGTCTCATTTTACCAGAGATCTGTCGAAATTAGGTCATGGAACAAGGCCATGTGAGCTAGATACAAAACAAATGCTAAAAGCAAAAAGTAGATTCCTTTTCCTTTTTGCCTTTTGATTTCTTAAGCAAGTAACCTTCCTTGCTTGTTCCTTAGCTCTTCATGGCCGTTTTTGAGCTCCATTCAGTCCCTAAATTCGTGACTCTACATGAGGAAGAAGACAACACAAACTTAGAAAAATCAAAAGAAGATACTTACCTAAATTTCCTTGTCTTCTAGTTCACATTATTTCTTCCACATGCTCTGCCTTGTCACACTCCTCATGGCCGGTTTTAGGCTGAAAAGAGATCATTTATTGAGCCAATCAACCATGAATTAAACTAAGGAAAAGAATTGTCAAATGACATTAAAAATTTGACAAAACAAAATCAATTTCCAAATGCCTTCTTTCATTACGTGAGTGAGCTTCACTTTCTTCCTTGCCCTCTTCTTGCACGGTTTGGTAAGCTCCCTCCTCTCTCTTCTAGCTTCATCTTCTTCCTTTGAAGCTCTTAAGTCCATTAATGGAGTTTTAACTTCTATCTTCATCTTAAGGTAATTTCCTAGCATTTCTTGGCAAGTCTTGAAGCAAAACTCTTCCTAGCATAACAAGGTGGGTTCGGCCACATTTAGTTCTCCAAGGGGATTGTCCAAACCAACATTAAACCAAGGAGCATCTCAAGGTTATCTTAAGGTAGGTTTTAAAGCTTGAAAATCCTTAAAACACATTTTTGTGTGTAACCAAGTTCTACCTCTTCTAAGTCTCTTTTCTTCTTCATTTTGATGAAGGAAAACTTGCTCTCATCTACCTTTGGTGAGCCGAAATTATAAGAGGAAAAGTCTAAGGTAAAGTATTGTAAAACTACTCACAAATCTACTTAAGATCTTTGTTGAAGATCTAACTCCTAAACACCTTCACCTCTTGCATAAAACCGAAGAGGAGCATCAAGTTTACCTAGGAGAAAGCTTGGAGATTCAAGAAGAAGTTCAAGCACTTAACCACCTTTGTTAAGAAGTAAGTTTACTAAGTAAATCTTTATGTTATAAACTTTGTTAAGCTTCTAAAAATTGTACAAAAATTATGTACATCTCCTAGGCTAAATAATACCGAAACTATATGGTTTTATATGCCAAAGATATAATCTATAACATATATAGAAAATATTTACCTTAAGACACATTTTTGTGTCATAGAATTTGTTATTGTTACAAATTAATTAAGGCCGAAAAGTCTAGGGCAAAAATGCTTTATTTTAAGCTAAGAATCAATATAAGACATTACAATAATTTTTACATGAGTTATATGACTCATATGAATTTATGTACATTTATTATGACATATAAATCCACTTTCATATACTATATGGTCACTAGATATAATATGGCCGAATTACCTAAGTGTTAAATAGGTATTAATGACCTACTTAGGTATATAAACTTATATCATAAAGTTTGGTGAGTTAAAAATATTTTATTAAAGCTTAAATGACTAATTAAATAAGTTATGTGGCTTAAATGTAATTTTTACAAAGTTTGGTACACTTATTGTGAAAACCGAGAGCTAAAGGGGTATTTGGTGTAATTATAATATAATATAAGGTTAGGAATTAAGTTTAAGAATTTTAGATAATTTAAACAAGCTTTGAAATAACTTTTTATAAAGTTTTGGGCTATTATGTAATTTATAAAAGTTGTTATGAAAGTTTAGAATTTATTAGTGGGCGAATTCATAATTAAGAGAATTATTAGGTTCACTTTCAAAATTTTAAGGAATTAAATATTTAGACTATAGTTTATAAGTTATTAAGTAACTATTAGAAAGTTTTGGGGTGAAAATGTAATAATGGAAAGTTCAAGACCAAAGCCGAATTATTTGGGGTTAGTTTGGTAATTTAGGAATTTATAAATACATATTTGGCATTTATGGAGAATTAAAATTAAAACTATAGTTTACATGTCATTATGTAAAAGTTATAAGATTTTGTGGTTAGATTGTAATTATAAGAAGTAAATTATTAAAGCCGAGAATTTAAGGGGCTAAGTTGTAATTCTTGAGAGATATAATATTTAAAAGCTATATACCAAAATATTAGGGATGGCTTTGTAATTTAGCTAAATAAGAAATTAAAACTCTACAATATAAGAGATTAGAATTTAATATAAAGTTTATGAACTTATGAGGTTGTTTTGTAAATAACCGAATTATAAGAGTAAGAATTTAGATTAAAATAAATATAGGTCCTACATGGATATTTGGAGGAATTTAGAAGAAAGAATTTGATTAAAGGAATTATGGGATTAAAACTATAGCTTACATGGTTATAAGGAATTAAAAGATAAACAATAAATATTATTTATGGTTAAAAAGGAGAATAATAAAACTATAAGAATTTTATGTCTATGTATGACATATAAATATAGTTAAGGAATTATAAGTTGTTATGTCACCTAGACAAATAAAATAAACAACAAATGCAATAAACACATATATGTGCATTAAAGGATTTATAAATAAATCAAAAGGAATAACAAATGAGTTATACATAAAATCATGAGGTGATTAAAAGAAATAAACCTCACATGAAATAACAATATGAGATTTGTTAAAAGATCCAATAGAATTATTATATAAGGGTAACATAAATTAACCCTCTCAGTTAATCCTATTCTAGGACTTTGTTTGACCAGACGTTGACCGGGAATTTACAAGTAACAGTCTACGGTGAACGGTATGGGATTCTTGCAACCTGTTTTCTAACGGATTACACCGGCTTGTGTGCTATCTGTTGTTTGAAATAACGACCAAGATAATTAATGTAAACTGTTGTTTTACTCTTGCACACTGTGGTATTATTTTATGTGCGTGAATGTTGCTGACTACATCGTGTATGTCCCACGCATACAAACACTACTATACCAGTGGATTAAATACCTGCGTTTCAATATACCGAGGACTTGTACTCAAGTCTCTCACTAACTTCAGTTTATAACAAACGTCATTATCCTAAACGTGATAATTGACAATACACATTGTGTTCTTGTTTAACGTCTTTATATGACACCTAACAACTCTATACTACGAGAATGAGGAGCCCAGTTGGATCTGGCCATGCATGCTACAGGAGTTGTACCTGTCTCAGGTCGTCTCCTATCTACGTCGCGACGGAACATTCAGTTGGGAGGAAGACTTTATTCCTTCCGGGATTCAAATGCCCTTCAGTTCGAGGAAGACTTTATTCCTCTAGTGGGTTCTTATTTCCCACGCCATTCAGTTCAGGTTTAACTACGTTATCTCCTGGGGTTTTTATACCCAACCTTTCTTTATAACGAGGTCACTATACCTCCACTATTTCAGATATTCAGTTATAACGGTCAGTCCCATTGTGTGGACCGACTATCAGTAAAGAATTTCAGTTCAGCTAACTCGACCTTCTGTGTCTTGTTCTATGTGACATTATTGTCCTTGTTTGGATACTTGTTATCATCAGATTATGCTTGTTTACAGCTTTATAAAAAAAATGAACTGCATGTGTTCGACAAAGTAGTTGGTGTGGCCCGGTAGACGATGGGCTGCACGTTTTCCATACCAGCATTGTTTTACTGAGCCCCTTTGGGGGCACCCCCATTTTTCAGGTACCTGAAGTTTAAGAAGATCACCACACTGAGTGTAGGTGGGGTAGACCAAGCTTTGGGAGTCTACTATTAGTTAATTATTTTATTCCAGTATTTTACTTTAAGTTTGATTCCTAGTATCTCGGGTTGTATCTGTATTCCAGACCGTGACATTTGAGGATTGTATTTGGACTTAGCCTTGTTGGTCACAAGGGTGGCCAACGGCATTGTAATACCGCCCGGTTGTTGTATTTATTTCCGCTGCAGTTGTATTTTATTTGGGAGTGATCGCCGTTAGTTTTGGATTTCGGGTTGGGGTATTACAACGAAAAAGTTTGTACAGGAGTTGTGAAAATGGAACTATGATTTTATTTATGAATCATGAAAGAAACGTAAAGATTACAATCAGAGGTGACTGAAAACTAACTAATAAGCTACTAGGAAAATTTGAAGATGCAAGAAAACGATATGCACACTTAGAAAAATTGGACTCCTTGCTCGAGGAGGTCTTGAATCTTGTGCTTCAATGCTCGGCAATTGTCAGCATAATGGCCAGGCAAACTGATGGTAGTGGCAGAATTGATTAAGATGCCTCCCCAAATGAGTGGTTCCTGGCCGAGGGGCCTGGGGCTGTAGCAGGTTTCTCTTCTGAAGCTCTTCAAACGCCTGACTTGGTGCTCGGCCAATGTTGGTGAACTCCCTTTGCGATGAGTCTCGGCGTGGTAAGGGTACTGTCCTAAGGTTTTGATGCGGAGATCTAGGTCGTTGAACCATATTCACTTCTGGGAAACTGCTTTGAGCGCAAGCTACTGTCTGAAGATAAGCCTTTTCTGGTCCTGGCTTAGATAATTTGGAGCCACTGCCGGAGTTCTTCTTGAGCACTCGAGCTCCAAACCTTCCTTATGAATCCTTTCCTCTAAAATACCGACTTGTCCCATCAACATGTCCAAACTCGGAAAGTACATAAATTTTAGCTCATGGTTGTGTTGTTTTCGCATGTTCTCAATTATCATGCGGATTCGCTCCTGCTCGTCCATTCTGGTAGGCATGGCTGCAGCCTTTCTCCTCCAACGCTTGATGAAGTCAGACATGGACTCACCGTCTTTCTGTCGAGTTCCTGCCAGATCGATTCTGGTGACCTCGAGGTTCTTAGCATACTCGAAATGATTTAAGAAAGCCTCGCAAACCTCCTCGTAGGTTTTGGTATTCATCTTCTGAGTGAGATACCAACGCTGAGGAGTCTCATCTAGATAGCGTGCGAAAACTTTGGCTTTTTGCATATCGTTGAGCCCCAAGATGGACATTTCTCGGTCGAACATAGCCAAGTGAATCCGTGGATCCGAGGAACCCTTGTACAAAGCGAGTGCAGGCAGCTTCAGCTTTAGGGGAAGATCAACTTCGGGATACGACGCCGTGGAGAAATAATCGAAGCCAGCTGGTTTGTTGGTTTTCTCTATGCGCTCAATCCTTTTCAAAACCCTTTTGACCTCTGCAGCTAGCTGGTTGTCAGGAACATCCTTCCCCATACGTGTTTGAGGATCTTGGGCCCTAACAGAGTCAATCTCGATGTAACTACGATTAAGATTTTCATCCACAAGCTTTTCCAGAGTGTGCTGATTTGTCTCCTGGAGATTAGCCTTACTCCTCAGTTCCTCGACAATGGACTCCAAGACTTTGTACCCTTGCAGCACAGCGGCCAACTGGGCCTCGGTGTTGACCGGATTTCCTCCTTCTGCCATATCTGGATTCGGGCTTGCCTGTTCCCAAGAAGTCCATTATTAGCTAACAAGAGGAAGTGGGTTGAAAGACACTAAGGTGATAATGACACTTCACAAGGTAGATCGAAACAGGCTTAGGCTGAAAGCAAGTGGGCCAAGATACCCAGAAAATGAGGTGCTTGGGCTGAAGTATCTCTCAGGCTATGAACTGGAATTTGGACTGAAATGTAAACAAATGGCTTTGATTGGGCCTGAGAGGTGACACCTAGATCTAGGGTTTTGGGCCAGGGCCCGAATAAGAAGTCTGCCTAGATTAGAATGAGCCCTTGGGCCGGAATGTGTTTGGGCCTAGAGCAAAGCACATGGGCTGGAGTGGTCCCTAAATCACAAATGAGCCTAACTTTCTTTGGGCCAGAGAAGATGGTTGCTAAACCGAAAAAGATTTTATTTTCAGGCCTTGTGAGTTATTTCAAGTTCATGTGGATTTTCTTTTTTGGGCCTAGAACTAATTGGATAATTCAAATTGGGCCAGAAGAGAAATCACCTAAGTCTAAGCTTTTGGGCTGAAGCCCGAACGACTCACATATTAAACCAAACAGGACCTCTGGGCCGCAAACAAGTAGAGCCGCCAATTCGGGTTGGGCTAGGTTAATGTAGGAGTAGTTCCTATCAACCTCTAGGCTAGGTAATGGACCGATCATACAAGCAAACAGGGCTCACACAAATTCAACATGTCCTCACTAGATGTTTAAATTCAACCGGGTATGGATCGATCCGGAGAGGTGCTTGGGGCTTGGGCCCAGGTCACCACAAAGGAATAGGGCTTGCACGACTATTCTCTTTGGGCTTCCCCACTTTTTTCACATCACCTGAAGGTGTGCGTCTACGGCCGGGTCTTTGACTGGCCAAACAATGGGCTTGGTAAGGACACTGCCAGGAAAACGCTTGGGCTAAGGCCCAGGTATAAGGGATGTGGTTAGACGACATCCTCCTCTTTTCCCCCGCTTATTCACATCACCTAAAAGGTGTGAGTCCCTGACAGGGGACCCTAGATGGGCCCAGGGTGAAACTGGTTGTGTGGGCCCTCGCTCTCATATGATGCAGGGTGTGCAAAAATTTAAAGTGCGCACGAAAGTAAACAAACAAAGTAATAAAAGCCATAAATAAACAATTTTTCGAGTTAAGCCCTCTTTCTTAAAATTAAACAAGTTAAAATTAAGAAGTAGTCCCCAGCAGAGTCGCCAGTCTGTGAGCCTCGATTTTAAACCCTATCCTATGTTGATTAAAGTTGATTAGGATCTAATCGGGTTTTAGGTCCACTTATAACCTAAGATTAATAACTATGTCATATAACAATAATTATTAAAACCTAGGCTAGCTCACTGGAACCTATTATGAGTCGCCACCTAATTTTGACCTAGATTAAATTAGGAAAGGAGAGTTCGGGTTCGGGGGCTTGATATTCGACTTAATTAGGGTTCAATTACTTTCATTACCCTTCCTAGGTCGTTTTTCCTCTACTTGGTTTATTTACGGCTTATTACGAGTCGTTTTAACCTAAGTGCGCGAGCTTCTGTTTTTTTGTGTTTTTTAGCATTTTTTGACAGAAAACTAAAGTGGAAATTAAAATTACCTAAACTAGGGTTCGGAGGCAGAATTAGGTCAAATTTTGTTTCCGTCCGTAGCCACGGACCTAATGTCCGAAGCCACGGACCCCAGTTAACCTACATAACAATAAAAGTCGAATTAAACAGAAAACAGAAAATTGTAAAGTCCGGGGCCTCTGACAGACTGTCCGTGGGCCCGGACACTATTAAAAAAAACCTAATTTTTTAAATTTTAAAAATCCCACCGCCGTCCGTGGGTGTCCGAGCTTACGGACAGGGAGTCCGGGACCCCGGACCCAACGTCCGTGGGTGCGGACAGCCCTCGGACGGCGGCTTTGAGGCTGTTCCCAAGAAGGTGTTTTCGGCTCAAATTTTATGGGTGCGTAGCCTGAAAGATGTACAATACGTTAGTGGTCGAAAGTTCTCAATTTGAATTCGAATTATGCACGAAACTTGGTAAACAAGTTATTGGACAGAAGCTTGAATAAACAGCAATAACAGAAGCGTAGAGGGGTTAGTTTGAGCCCAAATTTTGAGGCAAGACAGATAATACCGTGGAGAGTTAGGAAAGTGGGATTTCTACCTGTTTTACCTTCGGATTCACGGTGATTCTTCACACCGGGATTCGTCGAGTGCTCCGTTGATGGCAGACCCGAGAGGATTTCGAACCAAGCTTCTGGTTGTTGTTGTTTCTTGCTGTTCTTCACGTTTTGGTGGTGTTTTTGTGGGGTTTTGATGATTGATGATGTTGTGGGAGTTGAAAAATATGTTTTGGTGTTGATTTTGGTGAGATTTCGGTGTTTGATTGTGGCTCTAGAGTTCAAAAACGTGGAGAAAGAGAGACGGCTGCCTTCTTTGAGAGTCTAGGGTTCTTGAGGTTATTCTTTGATTATGGGATAAGGCTCCTTATATAGGCTTCCTTAAAGATAGAAAAATCCGGTAAAAACTGAGATTTACCGACGTTTTAGCTCAAGGGCTTCCAAAAGGAATTTGATTATAAAATTTTACACGTGGGTAAAGGATGATATTTCTGAATTTTTAAAGTGGAATCGAATTTTTTGGATATTGGAATATTTTTAAATTCATTTCTCGTCAGTTTCAGTCAGAAATTGCTAGAAAATTATTGGAAACTCGAAAAATCGAAATTCCAACGCCATTATGCCCAAAATGTCATCCTCTATCATGGGTTAAAATTTCAAAGAATTTTGAACTGATTTGACCCTTATTTGGAGGAGAGAGAAAGCCTATAGGGGGCTTAGGAGCCTTGAAAAATTACGAAAGTGCCCCTGGAGATGACTAAGCTGCCCCTGGTACTCTGAAATGTTCCGATCGAACTGGGAACCCTCGCTACTTGACCAAACTAGCCTATTAGTAGAGACTCTCTTCCGGGGGGTTGAAATTTTGGGTATAACATATAGGTAATAATTTTTTTTCTTGATTTCATATTTAATTCATTAGCATAGTTCATGGGATAATAATAGTTAGTATTTCCCTCACAATTGACTATTCTCCCGACATACGCGGAGTTGTTTTAGCTATTTAATCTCCTTAGGGTAACCTGGATAACTTAACTCTTAATTTACACATTCTATCTCTCATATACCTGTTAGTCGAATTTTATCTTAGGTTAAAGAATAGATACTTGCGTACTACAGAAATATTTGTGACCACTTGTAAGGAGTCTCAGGAATCATCCAACTCTGACGGGGTCAGCATCAGTGTTGAACTATCCTTCCACACCATTTTGTGTTTGGTTTTCCCCTGATCTGACCAGGATCAAGTTCGACCTCCCACGTCAAATATCACACAATCACATAATTGTCATTTCCTAAATTTTATCTTATTAAACTTTGTGACGTGGTGATTACTATATGTACCCTTTTCCTCTGACCTTCCAGTAACTGTTATAACCTATACTCAAATCTAGTGTATCCCCAAATCCCCGGTATCATATTCCCTTGATCAAATCATCAAGCGGGGAAGCCAGTTTTTTTCCTCTGGCATAAAAGATAAATTCTTATTAACACTCTAGGCTCCTACTGTCTAATATCTATATCCATCAATCATTTTAATTCTTAAATCCATCATCCAAGTAACACATTCAGTTATGGACTTGGATACTTTTGAATACTTTCTTCTCTCTAAAGGCTTATCTAATCTTTCACTTATCAGGCTTGATTATTGCCTATTCTTTGATTATCATCGCCTAGAGCAAAGACAGTCACAGTTAGACTCCTAGTAAAAAAAAATTTCATAACCCGATTAACACTACAGTCCATAAAATTTATTTCCTCTTCCTTCTAGCTTGGCTTTTCCTTATTCCATCTAATCTCCATAAATCAGGTGAACCTTATGTTCAGTCAAGGTTATGTATCCCTTAATATTAGTACCATCTCAAACTAAGGGTTTCCAGTTTGTATCCTATGGTTTCATAACAGGACAAACAAAGTTTATTGTATGTTTTTATTTCTTAGGAACGTGGTTAATCCACAAGCTCAATGGCTTCCAAAAATATGATAATTAGGTGTCATAAATAGAGGGTCTAGAATTACAGGGTTCAGTATATAACGTTAGGAAGGCTTACATGTAAAACAATTGTTACCAACCAAGGGGTATGTTTCCCCTACTTTTAAATTTAACTCACTCACTTTTAGTGTATATTCAATTTAAATTCTTAGTATAACTTACTCTACCTTCATTGCATGTGTCAAAGAGAGTTTTTATTACCATGCTTATTTATATTACATAGGATTTTACCTCATTTGATTTATTGCGATTTTTATTCGCGTTTTTAACTTGAGCTGTCATAAAAGACATATGTTCGTATAGAACCACCAGGATAATGTAGGACGATAGCCTCCAAATAGGGTAGGTATATTTAACGATACTTTAGCCCTCTGAAATGTATCAATATTCTTTAACGTTCTAGGTTCACCACCTTCAAATTATATTTATATATATAGCATTTGGTATTGCTAATTAAGTAGTTCTCCTGACATCAGGAAATATAGGTTCAAGTTTATTCTCTTCTTTTTTTTTTTACTTAAGAGTCCAGCATTGTCGCCATATTGATACTAGCTGAGACTCTTGGTATTTGCTCGGGTATTTATAACCCGTGCTTATTCATGATGGATGTTTAGTTAGATATATATATTTTTTTTTTGAGATTTTATTTCTCTTATCGTCATATTTTAAGATTTCGTACTATCTTCCCTCATAGATAATAAGGGATTGTAAGATTTCCTAGTATCGCACTGAGCGGTGAGCTCGGTGCCTGGGTATCCCATCAAATTTCAGTGTTTGATCTTTATGCGTAGTTCTTCCTCAAACCCTTTTGACAATTCTTATAGTCTTACGTATTTTATTTTAATTAATGTATTCCTTTTCATGACATCTGCTCGTTATTTAGGCAGGTCATAATTTGTAGTTACTGTAAGTTTGGACAGTTGATAATGCCCTTTGGCAGTCCATGTAAAAACTAACTTGTTATTCCTCATTGTACTTTCTCTCTCCCTTTTATTCCAAGGCTATTCTCGGTTTGTATTCTGTTTAATACTCTTAATCCTATGATACACAAATCTGTATTCCCACTATATGTAAATGCGTCTCCTGACTTCCAAAAATTTCCTCGTCTTTTACCATCTTTTTCCTTATCACCATATAAAAGTTCAATGTCATTTCCTATGGGGAATGTTATAACTGGTATCCTAGAAACTCGTGTTCTGTCTACCTTTCTTACCTCACCTTATAACTTAACCTGTGGATTCCAATCCTTACCCATTCCTCATGTAATTTAAGTTTTATCCACTCCCGTATCCTGGAATATAAAATCCTCAAAGGCCAATCCCCAAAGTTCTACATTCGTTAATAATAGTTATTTGTTCATCATAGTTAAGTATTTCTTAAGTAGGATCATACCGTGTCCAGTACTTGGCATTATGCCTCTAAATATTCCCAACCTTCGCTCATAGGCTCAGGTGACCTTGATCTCATAGGTAAGGGAAAAATAAATATTGAAGTATCCTACTAGGTGAGAGGTTACCTAAGTTAGGTCTCTCTAAATTTTGATACTTACTAATCACATATAAGTCTCATCGACTAATAATTGTAAACACACATTTATGCATTATGCATTTAGTTAGGTTCTAGGCTTACCGGTTCCGCGCTAAGCGCTAGCTTCAGCGCCTGAAGTTCCCACTGTGTACAGGGTATTTCTTCATGGAACTACCTCATTTCCCTTCCGACTCTCGGATGAGGGTGGCTGTTTTGCCGGTCCTCTAACATAGGTGTTGTCCTGCGGTGCCTGGCCTCCTCTTGGTCCGCCCTCTTCAATAACTGGTGTCCTCTGTAAGCCTCTAGCTCCCTTGTATACTCGGCTCTCTGGATTGGAAAAACATTCATACTCCCTGTGACCTTCCTTTTTGCAATAGCGGCATTTTACCTTCCTTCCTGCGCAATCTACGCCTGGGTGATCATTTCTACAACGTTTACAGTAATAGTAGTGTCGGGTTGGCTTATTGCCTCTAGGTGGTGCTATTCGTAGTGGCTGAGCATCAATAGCTGGGCCGGTCAAAACGAGGGATCTGCTCCATCTTCCTTTCAAAGAACTTCTTCCTCTTCTTGCAGTAACCGCCAGGGGTTGCTCCATCATTATCTCCTTCAGTACTCTTCCTTTTCTTTCTTCCTGCGTCGGAGTAGTTGACTCCTGGTATATAGTTTAACAAACTGGTGCACCTTGCGTAGTACTGGTCAACTGTTTAACTCCCTTGGATTAAGGTGTTGATCTTCTGCCTTTTTCTCTGTTGTAGGTCTTCGGGTAGTACTTCTCCCGCAACACTTCCACAAACTCTGTCCATCTAAAGTCCGGTGTAGTTCTACGGTGGCCCTCAACAGACCGCCACCAAATGTCAGCTGTGCCCTTCAGGTTGTATGCGGCGATGTCGACCTGTTGGTCTTCTGGAACTCCGACAGCCTTGAACGCCTTCTGGTGCTCTGCAATGAACTTCTCCAGTGCGGCGGGGTCCGGTTCCCCTGAATAAGTTGGTACTCTTGCGTCTGCAACGTTCTTCAACCAGTTGGTTTCCCTGGGCTGTGGCGGGTGGGGTATGGCTCCCGTAAATTGAACTCCTAGTTCCTGCGCGAAAGTTGCCATGGCTGCTGCTAGTCCTGATACTGTTGGAACATCCGCCGGTGTCTCGCTACTGCGTCCATTGCTGTCTCCATATGGTCCTTCGCTGGTCGACATCTAAGATAGTATATTATTTTTTTTACTCGTAGCTACATCGTCATACACAATCACAGTCATGTAAGTAAGTTAACTACTAGTAATAAAATATCCCTAGGGTTTTTCTAAGTCACGAATCCTCACGGACGTTTCCCGTATCCCATTATTCCTATGCTCATTGTCCTAGACTCAGTATCTTTTCATCAGAGCGGTACTCTCTGCTCTGATACCACTTTTTGTAACACCCCTAATCCTAAACCTGTAATGACGTCATAACACGTAGCACAATAAATAGCAAATCGCGGCGGAAAAATAAAACTATCTACCTTGGTGTTACACGCCGTTACTCACCCTTGTGAGTAACAAGGCATCCATCCAACAACCTTAACACTACACGCTCTGTGATGAACAGATACTGAGCACTCCTATTTATTACAAACCAAATCCAACTAAACGAGCAACTAACTGAAATACAACAATCTCTTTATTACAATTCAAAATAAACCAAAGGTGTTGCTGCAACACATTAGCTACCCCCGTGTCCCGCACTCTGGCTTGAGTCTTCTACAAAACCTGGAATGTTTGGCCCATTGAAGGGCTCAACAATCGAAATGCTGGTATGCTAAATGTGATCTTAAGCCATCTAGATTCCTTTAGTCGTTTTAGTCATCTTGATATTAGATTCTTTACATGAAATACCGGTTTACAAAACAACAGTAATAACTGTAAACATTAAACAATTCACAAGACAGTTCACCTGCAAACACCAGTGTACAATAGTACACAACACCAATAACCACACAACAATAATCCATAGCAGTAGCCAATAAGCACACATTAATAATCCTTAACAAAACACCAAAACAAGATACACGTATTAGACTGTACTTGTTAGTTAGCCACCTGGCCCTTATCTTTTAATCCAATCATTTAACCTTTTCCAATTAATTTCCACTTCAGGCGTCATGTTAAGACAACTCTTAATAACTTTTTAATGGACAGTAGTCCCCTGTGTTCCATTGGAACTGTTACCAGTGACCCTAGGCCCTGGTTTATTGACCGATCCGGTCGAACCTGTGCACCAAACGGCAGTGCCCTCCGCCATCCCCGAATGTGGCTGATGGATTTCCTTGAGTGACTCTCCATTGAAGTCTCTCGTAGTGATCACAATGCGCAACCAGAATGTCGGAACAGTCTGGATTCCTCTCTTATAAGTTAGCCCTTTTTATCAGTGACATAATAACCAATCCTTGAGTTTAAGACTATAATAGTTGACCATCAGTTAGGTTCAATAATACCTAAAGGTCAGTTAGTCTTTTTCCAGTTTAGATGTATAAACTTCTAGTCATAAGACGTTCGCGTAAAAATACAACGCAACAATGTTAATCAATACAGTATATAATATCATACACATAAAATCAGAGATATCGCTCTTAAACAATTAACACATAATGTCTGGACCTTAGGATAATCCTTAGGACATTCAGACCACACAATTAACATACCGTTCACCGTGACAACGGCTAGCTTGACAGTTCACGCTCTAGTAACCTTTCCCGTACGCTGTTATTTATACATACAATAACGGGTAATATTAATACGATTGTCCACTAAATATTACAGTACTGTCTCTACAGAGTTTATTCTCGTTGTATAATAACTCTGTATGTTATTTATTTTCCCCCTGTAACTTTAACAGTGGTTCTAGATAACCTAGCAGTTCATTATTTTATGTGGAGTTCACATGTGATAATGAATTTCCATTATACGGTATATCCTTATCTCATTATTTATATACTCATAATTATTTCCACTTATTCCTTATATCATATTATTTGGTTAGTTACATTATAACCACCTTTATTTATAAATTTTATATTATACTCCATAATATATCATATTACATTATATTACCTAGTTTTACTTCCTTTCCTTATTAAATTACAATACCAACCTTATTAATTCGGTATTCATCTATTATACCCAATAACTTAATAAATTATTAAATAACCACATATAGTTTTCGGTAATTATAATCTGAACCCATTAACTTTTTCAATTTACCAAACAACCATATATACTATTATAGTTTACTAAATACCCATATTATTTTTTTCGGAATTTGTAAAACAATTATATTAACTTCTATAAATTGTCAAATAACCTTATAACTTTTATGATTCATTAATTACCCACATTAACCTTTTTAATTTACTAACTTGCCACTTAATATTTCGGTAATTCCAAAATGGGTACTCTAATTTTTATAAATTACCAAATGACCTCATTAATTTTCGGTCTTGACATATACTTTCCTTATATTCACATTTTAATCCCAAAACTTTATATAAGTTACATATTAACTTATAAATTATAGTTTTAATATTTTATTTTATTTTATTTTAAATAACCGAAACAGCCCACAACTTTCTTCAATTTATATTCCCCCCGCCCATATTAAATTCTATTTTTCCTTTATACTTCCATAAATTACATATTCACCCCAAAACTTTTATAAACTTAATATTTTACGTCATGAATCATTTTAACCCAAAGTTTTTGGTCAACACTTTGACCAAGACTTAATTTCTTAATTAATACTTTAATAAACCCATAAATCATAAGTAATTCTCGGCCATACTCTATACTTTCCAATAATTGCAAAATAGTCCCAAAACTTTATAACTTGTCATTTTATCACTTAGCCACTTGTTTAAATTCACCAAAATTCATAATATTAATTCCAACCTTATATTATAATATAAATATATCAAACAGCTCCTTATGTTCTCGGTTTTCATTATTTGTACTCTAAACTTTTCAAAATTTATATTTTAGCCACATAACTTATTAAATTAGCCATTTAAATACTTGTAGCTATTTTTAATACTCCCAAAATTTATAATATAAGCTAACATACTTATATATTTCGAAAATCACCCAAACAATACATATCATTCTCGGCCTTAAATAAATCTTTACCATATGATTTTAAAACTTGATTTAAACCTTATAATAAATACATATAAATGTATATAAGCCATGTAACACTTCTAAAAATTATGCTAATGACTTAGAATGACTATAACCTCAAAATAGAACATTTAATACCTAGACAATTCGGTTTATATATGTGTGTACCATATTTAATTTTTGTGACACAATTTTATACCTTAAGATAATAATCTTACCTTATATGTTATAAATTATTTCCTTGACATTATAATCCTTATATTTTCGGCCTTAATTATTTATAGGTCATACATAATTTTTATACCAAAGTTTGAAGCTTAAAATCAAGCTTAAACTTAATAAACCTTAATTATATACTTACTCCTTAAATCAAGACAATTCTTGTACTTGATTCTCCTTGAATCCCAAGCTCTCCAAATGCTATCTTGATGAAGAATTTTTGGCTCCTTAAATATATTTAGGAGATCCATTGTTAGACTTCTAACAAAGATTTATAAATAATATTTGGAGTAGTTTTACAAGAGTTTACCTTAGGAATTTTTCAAGGAATTTTTGGTAGACCTTGAGATGATTGTAGATCTAGATTTCCTTCATGAAATGATGAAGAGAATATAGGTTTAGAAGCTCTAGAATTCGTCACTAATTATAGACACCATATGGAGGAAGATAAGGATCACTTTATCTTACCGAAATTTCCAGATTGCGCACTCTCTGCGGTTTTTGTCACCCAGAACTGAAATGACCACGAAAACTAATGATCCTTATATGGTTGGAAAGCTAACTCAAAGAGGAACAACTTTGGTGTTGAGAAGATTTTGAGAAAACGTACGGAAAATTCAGAATAACTCCCGAACTGAGACCTATTGAACAGATTCTCTGTTGTGAACCACTTCGCCTTCTTTTGTTCACCCAGAACTGAATACACCATGAAAATTAATGATCTTTATATGTATGGAAAGATAATTCGAAGAGGAACAAGTTTGATGTTGGGAAGATTTCGAGATAACTTACTGAAAATTACAGAATCTCTCCCGAAGTCAGACCTCTTGAACAGATCTGCTACTTGATTCTTGTTTTGTAGAATTAGCTAGGAATTTTGACATAAAATGGAGTTAGAACTTAAACCTCCATTGTTGGAGCTTGAAGCTAGGTGAGAAGAGAAAGGGAGAAAGCAAGGAGTAGCTTACCCATCGGCCATGGAAGGCAAGGGAGGAAATGAAGTCTCACGTAAGTCTTAAGGTAAGAAAGAAAGGAATCAAATTGCAATTATTTGTTACATTCCAAGCATTATTTTATGTCTTGCTTATGTCTTATTTGTCTTCAAGTTGGCTACAAAAGTTTCTAAATTAGACTAGTCTTACGGCTGCATTATGAGAAGATAGTGGAGTTTTGATTGATGGTTGAAACTAGAAGACAAAGTAAGGTAGGTACATGTTCCCTTGAATTTTTATAAGTTGTTTTGATCCTTATTTCTTCTTATGTTATACGGTAGTGTGCTGTATAGATAGGCCATTAATTCCTTTGTCTTTTGAACATAAGCACATGCTAGTTAGGTACCTATTTTAGTTTGATTTTAATAAGGAAAATCAATTACCTTCCTCCTTGTTTCCAATCGGCAATGTATATGTAAGTAGGTCCTTTAATTTTGTCCATATTTGATCATGATTTAAGCTAGTTGGGTGGTAATTACTTTTGACTAGATAATTAGCAATCAAACTCCCTATTTTATGCACATTATCGACAACACATGTAGTATAGGACAACTAGTTTTGTTTGATTCTTGCAACTTGTATAAAGTAGTTTAATTGTTGTAACTATTTGCTTTTCATATCTTATCTTGTTATATACTAATCTTTCTTTGTTGTCTTCTTGCAGGTTATACGATTGTGAAGGCTTCTCCTTACTGTAATTGATTGCTATATATCATATAATTCATGCTAGGATGACTCACCATCCATAAGACAATGTTTTTTGTCAAAAACTAATCAAATACCACCTATATTAACGCATGGGATGGGAGTCAAATGGAATTAATTTTTCATTTCATTCCTGTCCCATTATATTTTAATAAGACCATACTAATATGTGTAATAGGTTCCAGAATTTAATTGGTACATTTATACTATGGTAAAAGATGAAAGTTTTAAGGTAAAAATACTGATTTTAGGTACCTTTTGATTGTAAAATCGCCCCCACTTGTACTATGAATTTAGTACTGGAATTAATTGATTTAAATGGTCAATTTATCCATTTTTAAGATTATCAATTCGTGGCTCCTTAAAAGTTTAAAGCGATTGCGTAAAACGCATCTTTATGACACCCGAAGGTGCGTTTTTGTGCTTTAAGGATTTTTCTGAGAATTAATTAGTCGCTATGACTTCCAAGTGTTTATTGACATTTTTTATAGTCAATAATAATATATTAAGGTGTTATATTGAGTTATATGGGGTTATTTCAACTCAGAACACAATTCTCGGGCTAAACGGGCGAAAAGGAGCGTTAAGAAATTCTCCCGAGTATTTTGTCTTTAACTGAGAATCTACCTTGAGAACTTAATCTTAAATGTTCATTAAGGTACTATCATGCATTTTAAATGAGGTGTAATGCTTTACTTTATTTAATAAGGTATTTCCGGGACTTTCGGGCCTTAAGGGGCCTTTAAGGGAATTCCCGAGCATATTGTATTTTTACTCAGTTTTAGATGAAGTCCTGTGTTTTGAAGATCATATAATGATCCTTGGTTAAATTCATGTGAAGTTTATAGCTTATATATCTTGTTCATCTTAAGGTCGGGCTTTAACACACGTTTTTTACCTTAAGGAGTTTAGGTGCGTTTTATCGCCCAAGTGTTTATATACTTTCTTAGGGTTTCATAATCCCCCAAAATATTTATAATTCCAAAAATAATATTTATTTACTTATATTTAATTATTTAAATGTTAGGGGTATTTCAACTTTACAACAAGTTTGTCAATCAACAAGACAATAATTAACATTGTTTGAAGTTAGAATTCAAAATTCTAACCTAGGGTTACTGTAGGTCACGCGCGACGCCTGTGACCTCCGTGGCGGTACGTGTTGGCAACGGTGTCAGCGACGGCGAAGGCTGGTGGCGCGTGCGGAAGGAGAAGGTGGTGGTGGCGGTGGCGGTGGCGTGGCACCGGTCGCAGTCGCAGGCGTCTAAATCGCCGTCGCCTTCTTCGATTTCACGCAGAGGTAGCAGAGAATGAGGAGGGAGAATGACAGAGTCACGCTATGTGGGAAAAATAAAAGAACCTACTAACAGACCTATCTCAGCGGTTTTTAAGAGGAACCGCCGCAATAGGTTCTTTTATTTTAAAAAATGACCTTTTCTCGGCGGTTACAAATAAGAACCGCTGAGATAGGTTAGCGAGATTTTTAAAAATGATCTATCTCAGCTGTTCTTTGTACAACCGCTGCACTTGGGCGCTGTTATGTGCCTGTTTTCTACTAGTGTTATTTACTTCTTTCATTGTTATTGTAGGTTATTTTTTATTTGCCCAATAAACTAAATTTGTTTCTTTAATTTTTTTCATACACAACTAAGGGTAGGCAAATCATTTTAAATTCTTTAAAATATTAAAAGTCTAAAAGCTTAAAATTTAAAAGGGAAAATTACATCCCCTCCCATGACGTTTGGTGAAATTAAATACCCCACCTACGAGGTTTCAGAAATTACATTGCCCACCCATGAGGTTTCCTTTATTTTACATCCGACAACTTTTCTAATATTAGATCAACTTAAAAGATACTTAAATGTTGTCCAAAATTGATAAAACTTTACATGGATGATGCTAAGGTGTTATATTTTTGTCCAATGCCAAATCTAAAGTTTTTAAAGCCCACATATGACCTGTGGGACCCAATGAAAACACATTGACATGTCACATGTTTCATTGGGTCCCACGGATCACATATGAGCTTAAAAAACTTTGAATTTCATGCTAGACCAAAATATAACACCTTAGCATCGTTCATGTAAAGTTTCATTATTTTGGACGACATTTAAGCATCTTTTAAGTTGATCAAATATTAGAAAAGTTGTCAGATGTAAAATAGAGGAAACCACATGGGTGGGCAAAGTAATTTTTGAAACCTCATGGGTGGGGTGTGTTATTTCACCAACGTCATGGGTGGGGATGTAATTTTCCCTAATTTAAACAAGTAAAATATTATTTAGAGTAAATTACTTAGAACCCCCTTGAGGATTTAGGATATTATCGTTAACCCCCTTGTGTTTATCATAATTACTGGTAACCACCTCGAGGTTAAGGTATCTTTGACTAAAAGCCCCCAAACTATAACTCTGTTATCAGGAAGTTAACTACGTGTTAACCTATCAGCTTAATCATATTAATAATGAAATACCCCTAACCTTTAAATAATAAAATAATGATAAATAAGTATTATTTAGGGGATTATTAAACCCTAAGAAAAGTATATAACACTTGGACATTAAAACGCACCTAAACTCCTTAAGGTCAAAAACGAGCGTTAAAGCCCGACCTTAAGCTAACCAAGTTATATAAGCTATAAAACTCATATGAAGTTAATCAAGGATCATTTTATGACCTTTAAAACACAAGTCCTCAGTTAGAACTGAGTAAAAATACAATATGCCCGGGAGTTCCCTTAAGGGCCCCTTAAGGCCCGAAAGTCCCGGAAATACTTTATAAAATAAAGTAAAGCATGAAACTTCATTCTAAATGCACTATAACACTTTAATAAACATATAAGATGAAGTTCTCTTTCTAAAATCTCAGTTAAATACAGGTGCTCGGAAGTTCCCGATGGGGGCCCCATAAAGGCCTAGGAATGCCCCGAAGGAGTGCCGAGGTGGCACGAACTCCTATATAATTAATTCTAAGAGTTCCTAACATCATTATTCAGCATCCTAAAGAGGATTCTCGAGCCAATTTATCAAAAATAAACAAAGTGCTCGGACGAATTTCTTAACGCTCCTTTTTACCCCGGGAGTGTCCCGGTAGCCCGAAAATTGAGTTATGAGTCTATATAACCCATATAACTCAATGTAACACCTTAATATTATTATTGAATATAAAAAATGTCAATAAACACTTGAAACTCATAGCGACTAATTATTTTCTAGCAAATCCTTAAAGCACAAAAATGCACCTTCGGGTGTCACAAAATGTGTTCTACGCAATTATCTTGAAGTTTTTGAGGAGCCACGAGTTTATAATATTAAAAGGGGATAAATTGAACATCTAAATCAATTATTTCCAGTACTAAATTCATAGTACAAATGGGGTCGATTTTTGGGACAAAAAGGTACCTAAAATCAGCATTTTTACCTTAGAACTTTCATCTTTTACCATGATATAAATGTACCAATTAAATGCTGGAACCTATTACATGTTATAAAATGGTCTTAATACAATATAGTGTGACAGGAATCAAATTAAAAATCAGTCCCATTTGACCTCCATGTTGGGCGCCATTTTAGGTACATTTGGACTAGTTTAGCTTAAAAATCATGTCTTATGGATGATGACTCATCCCTACCTAGACTATATGATAAGGTATCATGTAATCTCAGTCAATTAAGCCACCATTACTGTATGACCTGCAAGACAACAACAAGGAATAAGTTAAACAAAAGTAATGAAATTAAAATACTAAAAGTAAAGTCCTAGATCTAGCTTTATTCCATGTGCAAGTGTGCAAACAAAACAGCCCATGTTCTAGCATATATGGCTGCCGATTTGGACCAGGAATAAGGGGGGATAATTGCTGATTAACTAGTCAAAAGAATACACTACCTAACTAAGCATAATTCATGGTCAAATATAGACAAAAATCTAGTATATACAAACAACACATGTGTGCCGATTTCATGCAAGAAAAGAAGGCTTGTTTGCCTTACAAAAATTAAACTAAAACACCTACTAAATTAGGCATGTTCTCATGTTTCAAAAGACAAAGAAATCAGTGGCCAATCTACACTAATACCACCGTAACATACAAGGAAAGACAATGGCAAATTAGCTTAGAAAAATCAAAAGAATCATGCACCAACCTTGCCTTTGTCATCTAGCTACAAGTTGTCAAACAAAGTCTTCTATCCTTTGCCAATCCAGCCGAAAGCATGTCTGATTGATAGACATTTTATGGAGCCAAACAACAAGCAATAAACTAAGGAAAAGCATGCCTAATCAAGTTAAACAATAAACAAAACCAAATCAGATTTTGAATTCTCTTTCCTTGTTTTGCCTTAAGTCCAACGTAAGTTAGCCATTCTCCTTGCCCACTCCCTTGGCCGAATGTGTAAGTCTTTCATTTCCTCTCTTTTCTTCTTCATTTGCTAGTTTATTCCTTAGAGCTTCAAAGCTCCATTAATGGTGTTCTAAGCTCTAACACCATTTCTATGTAATTTCCTAGTTAAATCTACTAAGTCTTGAAGCAAGAAATCATCCTAGCAACCTTGCTAAAATTGCCAAGCTTTAGTACTCCAAGGAGGTTCCTAGATTCAACAACAACACAAGGAACAGCAAGATCAAGTTAAGGTATATTTTCATGTTGAAAATCTTGGTAAAATTCCCTAAGGTTATTACCAAAAATTATAAGCTTCTAAACCTATATTCTCTTCATTATTTCATGAAGGGAACTTGGATCTACAATCATCCCAAGGTGTACCGAAAATACCTTGTTAAATTCCTAAGGTAAACTCTTGTAAAATTACTCCAAATCTTATTTATAAATCCTTGTTAGAAGTCTAACAAATGGATCTCCTAAATATATTATAAGGAGGCCGAAAAGTTCTTCATCAAGATAGCATTTGGAGAGCTTGGAATTCAAGGAGAAATCAAGTACAAGAATTGTCTTGATTTAAGGAGTAAGTTTCTATAATTAAGGTTTATTAAGTTTAAGCTTGATTTAGGCTTCAAACTTTGGGATAAAATTATGTATAACCTCTAAATAAATTAAGGCCGAAAACATTGGGTTATAATCAAGAAAAATAATTTATAACATATAAGGTAAGATTATTACCTTAAGGTATAAATTGGTGTCACAAAAATTAATTAAGATGCATATATATATATAACCGAATTGTCTAGGAATAAAATGTTCTATTTTTGAGTTTATAATCATTCTAAGTCATTAGCATAATTTTTAGAAGTGTTATATGGCTTATATACATTTATATGTATATATTATAAAGTTTAAATCAAGTTTTAAAACCATATAGTAAATATATATTAAAGCCGAGAATGATATGAGTACATTGGTGATTTTTGAATATATATGAGTGTATTAACTTATATTATAAATTTTGGGAATATTAAAAATAGCTACAAGTATTTAAATGGCTAGTTTAATAAGTTATGTGGTTAAAATGTAAATTTCGAAAGGTTTGGTGTATTAAAAATAATTGCCGAGAATTAAAAGGGTGATTTGGTATATTTATGTTATAATATAAGGTAGGAATTAATATTATGAATTTTGGTGAATTTAATAAGTGTTTAAGTGTTAAATAACAATTTATAAAGTTTTGGGGCTATTTGTAATTATTGGAAAGTTTGGGATAAAACCGAGAGTACATATAATTTATGGGTATATTAAAGTATTAATTATGAAATTAAGTCTTGGTCAAAGTGTTGACCAAAAACTTTGGGTTAAAAGGATTTATGACATAAAATATTAAGTTTATATAAGTTTTGGGGTGAATATGTAATTTATAAAAGATATATGTGAAATCAAATTAAAAAGGGGGCGAATGGTGGTTTACGAAAATATAAGTGTCCACTTGGTTATTTTAAGAAAATTAAGTATTAAAACTATAGTTTATAAGTTAATATGTAACTTATATAAAGTTATGGGATTAAAATGTAAATATAAGGAAAGTATATGTCAAAACCAAAAAAATTAATGAGGTCATTTGGTAATTTATAAAGATTAGAATATTCATTTTGGAATTACCGAAATGTTAAGTGGTTAATTAGTAAATTATAAAGGTTATATGGTTATTTGGTAATTTATTAAATTAGATTGCAATTACCGAAAGTAATATGGATATTTAGTAAATTACAAAGTTATATGGTCATTTAGTAATTTATAAAAGTTGGAGTATTTGAATTGTAATGCCGAAAAGATATATGTGGTTATTTGGTAAATTACAAAAGTTAATGTGTCCAAAATATAGAATACCGAAATTATAAGGTTAGTTTGGTAATTTAATAAAGAAAGGAATTAAAGTTAAGTAATATGATATATTATGGAGTATAGTATGGTTTATAAAATAATTGTGGTTATAATAAAATACCAAATGATATTGATATATGGACTAAGTGAAAATAATTATCAATATATGATTTATGAAATAAAGATATACAGTACAATGAAAATTCATTATCACATGAGTACTACATAAAATAATGAACTAATGAACTACCTAGAACCACTGTTAATTAACAGGGGGAAATAAAGAACATACAGAGTTAGTATACAACAAGTGTAAACTTACAGTGACAGTACTGTAATATTTAGTGAACAGTTGGATTAATATTACACGGTATTGCATGTATATATAACAGCGTACGGGAAGGAACTACTGAACAGGAATTTGTCAAGCTAGCAGTTACTTGGTGAACAGTATGTTAATTGTGTGGTCTGAATGTCTAAAGGATTTTTCTAAGGTCCAGACGTTATGTGTTTAATTGTTTAAGAGTGATATATGTGATTTATGAATATGATATTGTACATTGTATTGCTCAACACTGTTGCGTTTTATTTTTACGCGAACGTCTTATGACTGGAAGGTTATACATCTCAACTAGAACAAGACTAACTGACCTTTAGGTATTACTGAACCTAACTGATGGTCAACTGTTATAGTCTTAACTCAAGGATTGGATATTTTTTCACTGACTAAAGGGTTAACTTATAAAGAGAGGAATCCAGACTGTTTCGACTTTCTGGTTGCGCATCGTGATCACTACGAGAGACTTCAATGGGGAGTCACTCAAGGGATCCATTGTTAACATTCGACGATGGCGGAGGGCACTGCCGTTGGTGCACAGGTTCGACCGGATCGGTCAATATATTATCCAGGGCCATAAGGTTAGCTGGTAACGGTTCCTTTGGAACCCAGGGGACATACTGTCCATTGATAAGTTATTAAGGGTTGTCTTAACATGACGCCTGAGGTGGAATTTAATTGGAAAAGGTTAAGTGATTGGTTTAAAGGATAAGGGCCAGGTGGCCAACTAACAAGTACAGATTAATACGTGTATCTTGTTTGGTTATTGTTATGGATTATTGATGTGTGATTATTGGTTATTGCTATGGATCATTAATGTGTGGTTATTGGTGTTGTGTACTATTGGACATTGATGTTTACAGGTGAATTGTTATGTGATTGTCTAATGTTTACAGTTATTACTGATATTATTGTAAACCGATATTTCATGTAAAGAATCTAATATCAAGATAGCTAAACGACTTAAGGAATCTAGACGACTTAGGACTACATTTAGTATACCAGCATTTCGATTGCTGAGCCCTTCAATGGGCAAAACATTTCAGGTTATTGATTGAAGACTCAAGCCGGAGTGCGGGGCACAGGGTAGCTGATGGGTTTTTAATAAAGAACTCTTTGAGTTTTATTTTGTATTATGTTAAGGAGGTTATTGTATTCAGTTAGTTGCTCATTTAGTTGGATTTGGTTTGTAATAATTAGAGTGCTCAGTATCTGTTCATCACATCGTGAGGAGTTGTATTGTTGGAGAGAGTAAGGATGCCTTGTTACTCACAAGGGTGAGTAACGACGTGTAACACCAAGGATAGATAGTTTTATTTTCCGCTGCGAATTATTATTTACTATGCTACGACTTGCGACGTTTTTACAGGTTTAGGATTAGGGGTGTTACAAATAAGGTCATGCTGGACAAAAACCACTACTTAATCTGTATTGTTATTTTCCTAAAAATGGCAACCATTCCTTGAAAATGCATCTAAAGTGGGATGAAAGAGAGTTAGACGATGTTGATTAAGCAATTTTGTTGTCTAGCCTGACATTATTAATGTGATTAAGTTGATAAGTCAACACATAGTTATCTTTTTGATCACAGAGTTATAGTTCAAGGGCTCGTAGTCAAAGATACCCTAAGCTCGAGGTGATTACTAGTAATTATGATAAATACAAAAGGAATAACTGTAATATACTAAATTCCTCAAGGGGTTTTGAGTAATTTACTGTATTCTTTACATAACAAAACAAGAGGAGTACTCGGATAAATCAATAACTTTAAATTTAACTTGCAATTCTTAATCAGAAAGGTGTGATAGGCGGCTGACCAAATACGGGGTACTGAAGTCATGTTGACACGCAGTACTATTTTTTATCCAACCCTTTCGAAACAATTCCCAACCCTAACTTGTGTTCTTGGGTGCTCTAAGAAAACAATCCTGCACTTGCTGTGAATTTACCGCGAATCTGCTGACTGCTGCGAACTAAATCTCCATCTCGTTCTTTCATAGCGTTGCAAGCGGTGAGACTTCATTTTTCTTTCTTGCTAAAAGATAGATAATGACAAAATTTGGGTTTTATTTTTGACTTCGATAAAGCAGAATTTGGGGTGCTTAATTGCTACTTTGGTGGACTCTATTATTCATACCTAGCATTTTATTTCCCCAGGCGAACGGTGGGTACAGGGTAACAGATCGGCCGTAAATTTTCATAGTTCTTAATAATCAAGGTGATAGCAATTTCTTGTATCGGTTTCAGTATTTTTTTTCAGAAGATAGTGGTGGCTTCTTTGATTAAGCCGTCTCTCTCTTAATGAGCTAGAGTTGCGAAGCGTGCTAGTTTTCAGAGTAGGTGGAACAAGTGACCTTTTGCTTTTTTCTGTGGTTGTAGTATCATATTATCTAGAAGCGGTGGTGATTATGGCGTTTGCTGTATTTCCCGCTAGGACACCATGGGTGCCATCCAACAACACTCATGGTGCCATTTGATAACACTAGTGCCTAATGCCTTTTGTTTTGCTCAATGCCACCTTATTTCAGGGTTTTTTATTGGTTTAGTGCTGTTGCTCTGACCTTTCCTTTGGTAATAAGCTTTTATCATATAGCCTGTTCCCATTGTAAGAGGTTTGCCGGAGTAACCTTTATGAATTTGGAAGGTCTTGATTTGTAAATTGTTACGTTTTTGATACATGGTCTTTGCAATTTTTCGACATGCTATGCTCTGTCACTAAGTCACCATTTCTGGCTCCAACTTGGTGTTCTATCTTTATCTCTGAGTTGCTAGCTCAATAACTCTTACTTTTGACTGGTCTACAGCTTCTTTGTAGCCCTGTTCTGTGCATGTTGGAATGGCCAATAATCCTCCACATCCGCATCACAGGTAACGTAGTGCCAACTCAACTCAACTCAACTCTTCTCCAATATACAGATGAAGGTCTAAATGACCCTGCAAATGACTATATGTACTTGGATCTGAGGTATACGTATTTCAATTTTATTATGTGCATGCAGATTACGTATTCCTTATAGACTCCGGTTTCCAATTGCAGCTCATAAGTTGACGTTTTTAGCCATTGTTTTGTGCAAAAGAGTTAGCAGTTAGGATTTATGATGTGATCACTTCTTTTCTTCATTTAAAAGTATATAATCTTCTATTTAACTTGGAAGGGATCAGTCTTTTTTGTGTTTCTTCAATCTTTCATGAAGGATCTCTGGCTGCCTCCTAAACATTGTTGGCTCTACTTGAGCTGAAGTATTTCAGAATTATCTTTAATGATACCTAGATGCCTTTTCTTTCATTGTCTGTATGATGCAGCCATATGGACAATCAGCTGTTGGAGCTATGAGTCATCCCTCCAACTTTGGCCCTCCATTATCTATGCCGATGAATGTAATTCTTGAATCTCACATCAGTTTCTATTATTAAATGAAGCGCAAGTTCTTTACATGCACCATGTCTATGCAGTTTCACCCCATGGTACCCATGCAACAACAAGGGCAGCAATTTATGCCGGCTTCCTCTGCACAGTTTCATCCAGGCGGACAGAATATGCCTCCTAATTATGTCCAAAGTCAAAATTTTCATTATCCACAGCCAGTCCAGCAGTTACATACAAGACCCGGCATGCCTGTTCACCCTTCATCTTCTCAAGCTTTGCCTATGCCATATGGCCAGCCCAACAGGCCTATGGCTTCGTCTGGACCACCAGGGCAGCAAAATGCTCCACCTTTTGGCAATCACATGCCTGGAACAGTCAATCAGGGGATGCCTTTGTCCTCACAATATATGGTAAGTAGATTAAAACATCTCGATGTTTCATCTGATTGGATGTGTAATTTGTAGGTTAGCTAGTCTGACTTCTTTTGTGTCGAACCAACCCGCTAATTTAAATACATCTGATTAGTTTCAACCAGCTACCCAGATGCAAACTCCTCCGGTGCCTCATGTTGTACAGCCATGGATAGCTGCTGGAAGTCAGAGCTCTTCAGCACCTGCAGCTGCTCCTCAAACTGGGGAGCAATCAGTGCCTACCCCAAATGCCATTGTATGTAGACCTTACTATGCACTCCCCCCCCCCCCCCCCCCCCCCCCCCCCCCCCCCCACACACACACACACAACACAACACAACCACTCACCCTCACGCACACCCATCTCATATGTTGTGTTGTGCTAAAGTGATTAGGGTAGTGGATTAGATCATCCTGCTTTATTCTTGATTAGGCTGTTCTCGTCCACATTTGTATTCTGGGAACATGGCCCTTGCAGAAAATAAAGGATGCCATTGCCTATCTATATTCCATTTTAAGTGTCTGCTGGACTGTGCAAGGTTTTAAACTTGATTTCTGGGTTCAGTCAACCGACACATTTGCACAAAACTTTTCTGAGATAATTTTGACTGTCCTGCCCCTGCTCATTTTTTAAGCGTAACCCTGTTATAATTATTTTCTTGACTAAATGCCATCTCTTTCAATTACTTCTTCTCTGCTTGGATTATATTTTTATGTGGCTTTTGCTGCTTGTATCTTGTGCTAAATAATGATTCACTTCTTGTGGTTGTTATTTATGCAGTCCCATAGTGGAGCCAACACAAATCAGCAATCTGCATCTGATTGGCAGGAGCATACATCTGCTGATGGTAGAAGGTGGAGTTCCTCTCTAGTGTGTTATATGATGTTTATACTTCAGCATGTAATAGGAAACAACAAAGAAGAAACAAAGCAGAAGATTTCTCGTGTTATCTTCATATAGAGAAATATCCTAATAGGCCTTCTTACTTCTATGTTTCTGCTGTTGTAGTTTTCATACATCCAACTGTCGAATTATCTGCTTCTGAATTAATCGTGGGGAGGAAACCCCCTGTAGTCTTCAGAACGACCCTAACAGCATTTACTTTCTATTGTGGCATGCTGCGACCTTTTATGTGGCCATATCTGACTTATTATTGGTTTGAACTGACTTATATCCTGTGTATCTAACTGATGGCCTTTTGATTAATAGTTTCCTTTTCTTTCAGATATTATTACAATAAGAAAACCAGACAGTCAAGTTGGGAGAAGCCTTCCGAATTGATGACTCCTTTAGAGGTGATCTTACTCACTGCACTGATATGCTTGACTAACTCAACTATGTATGTGCTTTCGAACAATGTGACTCTTGCATTCTAGTCGTATTCCCCTCTGCCCACTCTGCCCTCTGCTGTTGCTTGCAATTGTAGCTTCAGTTGTCAGTAATTACAGTGCTCAAATTCCACTGGTTTGTAGATTTCATGGGAAGTCAGGGGATTGCTCTAAATGCTCAATTGAAGGCGATTCACTTTCTCAAGACAGGCAATCACATGCTATTTATACTTAATTTTTGTACGTAGGTTCATCATGAGAACATTTGTGCCATGAAATAGTACTGACTTGTCACTTTGCTTCATTTCAAGCAGATATTTTGCTTTTTCATCTTTAAAGAATGACAATAGGGCTCTCTCTTAGTATTAAACTAAACTGTTCTCTACTTTTATGACAACATGTCTTGTGTGTTCTGTGAATTGAGTGTCCATAACATGCTCTGATTACCTCGCATCTACGACTTACTCTAGAATATGAATAGTCTTCATGAGATTATTGCCGGGCACCTCATATTGTTTACATTTTTTTGATAGGTTCTTCTTTGTCAGTTTTTTTTTAGAATCTATATGATTTCATGCTTTTTAGTGGTCTCTATCATCACACTATCACTTTCGTTAAGGGTGCTACAATTCTTCCAGTTTTATACTCAGTTTCTATTGCTCATGCTTCTGCTTAGTGCATATATTAAGATTTTGCATGACATAGAATAATAGGTACATGTCGGTGCGTCTTCATTATTCATCCAGTCCAGGTACTCAAAATCATTACATAGATTGCAAGTCTGCAAGAACAATTCAGAAAGCTTTAATGCTTATAATGCTAATGAATCCAAATAGAATGGCTGGATAAGAATTATCATAGTGGTAGGATTATTCTTGTTGTGCTGTTTGAAATTAGAGGACATATCCATATTAGCAAGTCAAGTATCTTTTTCTCTAATTTTCTGTAGTGAACCTGTATAATTCTTTACATTTGTGCTAAAGTATGAGGTAGAACAATATCCTTGAAACGTTTGAGATGTCTGTAAATAGTGTTTACAAAGCATATCCTTTGGACTTTTTATCTCTGAGGTTGTTCAGCTGAAATAACACTAGTGATTTGCAAGGTATGGTTCTGATCACTACTTAATTTCCTGGTTGTAATTTTTTATTTTTAAAACCTCTTCCTTTACTTGCTCCATCATGTGATTGTTTTGCGCATCCCTGCTGGCTATGTGTTTGAAAACCTGAGTTCAATACTTTTATCTCTGGGCCCCGCTAATCGGGGGATTGACTTATATTGTGCTACTATAATGGGCAGTCGTTTGGCTCTTTTTCTTTTTCTTTTTTTTTTGTTGGGGGGGGGGGGGGTATTAACTTGTCTGTGGAATATATATGTTTGCTGCATCTCCAAAACATGATTAAATGTATTAAATATATTTATGGTTTGCTTTATACTGTTTTGTCCATCTCATCTGGAATAATCCAACTGTTTCTATCAATTTTTCAAGGATTTATCACAGTGCAGTAGTTGTATCTTTCTTGTTTTTTTTCTTCTGCCGAATAATGATTTCTTTCTCTCATTGGCCAATTTCAATTGTCAACTTATCTATGAGATCTAAAGCATGGATAGACTGTAGTGTCTTCACTTAACAAGCTTCTAATTTACAGAGAGCAGACGCGTCCACTGTTTGGAAAGAGTTCACAACACCTGAGGGAAAGAAGTATGTACAAGTTCTCTCCCAAAGTCAAACTATTATCTGTTGGATTTAGCGATCTAGCCATTTTGTTTTGCCCTTTGCCATTAGTTTCCTGAGTTGAACTTTAATTTAGTATCATGCACATTTTGACAGGTATTATTACAACAAAGTCACCAAACAATCAACATGGTCAATTCCTGAAGATCTGAAGGTATTATGCCATGCTTAGATGGCCAGGGTGGCACTTTTTGTTGCCCTTTTACTTTCTATTCTTCGCTTAAACTATATTCCCCTAAGTTATTCACTTATTTTTCCTTCAGTTGGCCCGTGAACAAGCTGAAAAGGAAGCTGAACAAGGAAAAGCAGCGGAGGCAGTGGCAGCTTCCTATTCTGCAGCCAGTGGGACAGTGATGTCCACTGATGCACCCTCTACTCCTATAGGTTCCTCCGCACCTAACAATTCTTCTAGCCAGCCAAATTTATCTGGAGTTATCAACCCTGCACCCACTCAAGGTGGCGGTGTTGGGGTTCAGTCTCCAGCGACTCCTGTGAATCCTCCTACTGCTGAAGGCCTTCTTCTACATGGTTCTGACAATAGCAACAATAATTTACCGAAGTAAACTTTCATTGTTCAATGTAGCTGTATCTGCCTTCCTCAGTAGTGCATAGTTCATCATCTGGCGGGTGTTTGGTTTAATCCTGTTGAATTCAAGGAAGCTAAGTGTTTTTTTGTTTTTACTTCCTTCATGTTAACTCAAAATAGGGGCAACATTGACAATCACAAAACTCTAGAGACTGCTAACTCTGCTGATACGGCTTCCATTCCGAATCTTGAGGTATGAGCAATTCCAATAGGAAATTTGCTAGATTGGGTTTTCTGTACAATCGTGATTCCTCTAGTTGGTCACACAATCGACCAATATGTAATGTAATCTTCAGTCTCGAAATGTATATTTGATAGATTATTTCTGTTTTCACAAAGGAACAGGGAAAAGGGATGCCTCCAGCTGGAAGTGTTCATACGAGTCAGACTGAATCAAAACCAGTAAATGAAGAACCAGATTTAGTGTTTGTAAATAAGCAGGTATAGGGATGTTTGATACTTTCCTCTGTCTATGCACTGATGAGTGTCGTCCCTGAATCAAGTTGCTTCTCCGATTCTGTTTAGTGCTGAGTCTTCTGCTCCTGATGTACCTGTGTTTTATCTAACAGGAAGCTAAAGCTGCATTCAAGTCACTCCTGGAATCTGTAAATGTTCAATCTGACTGGAGTTGGGATCAGGTACAAGTGTCAAGTGCTCTCTGGGGCATATATATATCTCATTACACATATTCCATCAAGGTTTTGACAGTCGTATTCTATTTTCTTTCCAGGCGATGAGAGTAATAATTAATGACAAGAGGTACACCTCCTTGAAAACATTAGGGGAAAGAAAACAAGCATTCAATGAGGTATTACTTCATTTTGCATCTGACCAATCAGTTCTGATGGAAGTTGAATCTCATAAAATTTACAGTATGCCGCTAATTCTTTGCATTCATGTAATAGAATTGTATGCATGAAGAGATATTTTCTTATAACAATATTGTGTGACATGTTTTGCTTTCTGCTTATAGTATTTGGGTCAACGGAAAAAGCTAGAGGCTGAGGAACGACGTGTGAGGCAGAAAAGAGCGAAGGAAGAGTTTACGAAAATGTTAGAAGTATGTTGTGCCTTAAGGTTTCAAGCATATATTTGTTAAACTATGCCATCCGTGATTGCTTGACTTTTTGCTCTATCTAATACTAGGAGTCCAAGGAGCTCACCTCTTCTACTCGATGGAGGTTTGTATCATTCCTGGAGATCCTCTGGATTTAGATTACTCTCTCACTTTCTTGGACTATAAAGATTAACATGTTGCACATATGAACAGCAAAGCTGTTGCCATGTTTGAAGATGATGAGAGATTTAAGGCTGTTGAACGAGCTAGAGACCGTGAAGATCTTTTTGAGACTTACTTGATGGACCTTCAGAAAAAGGTTGGAGTCGAATGCTTTAATTGTGATTTTATTTCAGCTAATCATAATTGATATAAAAAGATTTTAAGTGAAGCCAAAATCCTTGGCCAGTTGCTTAAGGTTATATGCTTGTGTTTAGGAAAAGTTGAGGGCTCAGGAAGAGCAGCGCCAAAATAGAGAAGAGTTTAGGAAGTTTCTGGAATCTTGTGATTTCATCAAGGTAAATTACAGATTACTAAATTTATATTTATTCATGGCTTAACTAGTTTGAGAGATCTTGACTACCACGTTAAAGAATGTTGATCAAGTTCCTATTCAGAGTGTTTAGATGTCAAAAGTTTACTCTCCATTTGGAGGGGAATGTTTGAGATAAATTTCTGCTTTATAAATGGTGAGAAGTTTTCATTTAGCCACTTCCGACCAAGGTAGGAAAAGCTACAAGCTTCTATCGCATGATTCAGTAGTTCATTGCATTATCAGAGCTTGCGTTTCAAGTAGGAGCACTCGTTCCTTTGTTTTTCATATCGTAAAATAAGAAAACATCGTAGATTTATTCATCTAAAATTGTGTTAATGAATTATTGTTAAATACTTGTAGGCTAATAGCCTGTGGCGGAAAGTTCAGGATCTCTTGGAGGACGATGATAGATGCTTGCGTCTTGAGAAAATTGACCGATTGGAAATATTTCAGGTTCAGAATTTTCCTTTTTCTGCATTCTATGACATAGACATTTCCCCAAACTTTTTTAATGATTAGTTTATGTTCTCAGGATTACATTCGTGATTTGGAAAGAGAAGAAGAAGAGCAGAAAAAGATTCAGAAGGTGTTTGCCAAATTGTTTGTCTATCTGATAGTGTGATTTTGTTGCTAGATGTGCAAAAGGTGGTAACGTTCTTAATTCGCACACTTGACAATAATTTCAGGAAAAAACATGGAGAATAGAGCGGAAGAACCGTGATCAATTTCGCAAGATGTTGGAAGAAGATATTGCTGCTGGTACTATCAATGCTAAAACTCGTTGGCGTGACTATTGTGGGAAGGTAAATGAGAGTTTGTACAGTAAAAGAATTAGACAACTGATTTTTCATTTTATTGCTAACATAATTTTTAAATCTCATAAATGTTTTAGGTTAAGGACTCATCATCTTACCTTGCTGTTGCCCACAATACTTCTGGTTCAACTCCCAAAGATCTGTTTGAGGATGCAGTTGAAGAATTAGAATCCCAGGTGGCTTTAGTTTCTCTCAACTCCCCCCTCTTACCCTTGCTCTAGTTAGGTGTGGTGTTACCCGTGTCTCACTTGTAACTAGCTTCGAAGACATGTTCAGTTGTAAACATGCATATGCTGATGCTATCTTTATATGGCAGTATCATGATGAAAAAAGTAGAGTTAAAGATATTATCAAGTCTAAGAAGGTAAAATCGGAACTATTCTTTTAATATCTTTTGACTCAACAGGTTTTGTGTTGACATGATTGTATTGTCGATTTGCTTCTTCATTCCAGGTTTCCATTGCAACAAGCTGGACATTTGAAGAGTTCAAGAATTCTATATATGACGATCTTGGTTCATCAATAATCTCTGACGTCAATTTGAAGGTACTGAAGTGTGCGTCTGTGTGCTGTTGAGCTTTTGAGTGAGGAAGATTCTGCTTCTTTGGCAAATTTAAACAATTTTTTGGCTGTTTGTTTCTTTGTTTTTTTAATAATTTGAAGGCCATCACCCAAAGCCCACGGTGGTCAAATATAGAAACACATAAAAATGTACACTTTTACCTTGTTAGCCTATCATTCTTGCCATATTCCTGATCATTCATGGTTCACTACTCCTTTCTCTTGCCTTCTCCATTTCCTACTGCTCCCCCTACGAGTTTTCCTGATCCAACACGAGTGGTTACTAAACCCTACCACCGCTATCTGACTAACTCTTTCTTTCTTGTTCCCAATGGACTGGGCTGTAGATTTGTTTGTGCTTGAACCAGGCTTTTGTTCCTTTTTTTTCATCGATATGCCACTGTAGGGTAACCTTTGCTCGACTCCAAGTACATCGCTCTATAATTTTCTGCACTCTGCTTCTCGTTTGGGGCCTTACAACCAAGTTTCTTCAAAAGCTCTAAGGTCTCTTTTGCCTCAATCTCCGCTTCTATCTCAATGGCTCCCTTTTCCACTCTTTCCTTGTCAGCTAGATCCCCAGTTTGTCTCTCTTTTAGCTGTTTGTTAGTCTTTCTGCGTGGTACTATTGAGGTTTTGTGCCCTGTGCCATTTTGTCCATTGCTTTGTGCTTTCTTTGTGATGTATCTCAGACTGAATATTTTAGGACGCGATGGATGTGAATCTTGGAAGTGTTAAAAGTTTACCACTTTGAGATTAATGCTTGCCAGCAAGCACCATAATGATTCTGTGTTTGCAGCTTATTTTTGAAGACTTGCTGGATAGGATTAGGGAGAAGGAGGAGAAAGAAGCTAAAAGAAAGCAGCGCCTTGCAGATGACTTCACTGATCTGTTGCATTCAATAAAGGTAATTTATGTTTCTATACACATCTATGTGAAAGTAATTAAGATGGGAAAACCAGACAAGTGATTACGGATCAGAAGCTTGTTTTTTCTTCTCTTCTACAAGTAACTGAGGCCGTTGGTGTTTCATGCAGTATATTTTGTGGTTCATCTTGTGGGGGAGGTATTTAGATTTTAATACCCTTTTATTTTTGTAGGACATTAATGTTGCTTCTACTTGGGATGAGTGCAAGCCACTCGTTGAAGATAGTGAAGAATTCAGGTATGATAGACTTGTCACAATGTAACCAACCTGCAAATTCGACTAGGTATTTGGTGCAGTTGTGAATCTGATGTGTGCACGACTTCAATTTTTGTAGTGCAATCGACGAAGAAACAGTGGCCCAGGAGATTTTCAATGAGTATATCAGTCACTTGAAGGAGAAGGCTAAAGAGAAGGAGCGTAAGCGCGAGGAAGAAAAGGTGTGCTTTTCTTTTTATAATTCCTTTTTGAAAAACAGAGCTTATGCTTGCACTTTTATCTTAGTGTCTTTTTGCGTCTTGATTACACCCAGGCCAAGAAAGAGAAGGAGAGGGATGAGAAGGATAAACGGAAGGAGAAAGAAAGAAAGGAAAAGGATCGAGACCGTGACAGAGAGAAAAAGAAGGATAGGTTCAAGAAGGATGAAGTGGATAGTGAAAATCTTGATGGAACTGATGACATGGAGTACCGAGATGAGCCTAAAAGAGAGAGGGATAGAGATAGAGAGAAGAAGCATCGGAAACGACACCATGAGACATCTGAAGATATTATTAGTTCTGATAGAGATGACAGGGAAGAATCATCTAAGAAGTCTCGCCGCCACAGCGGTGACAGGAAAAAATCACGGAAGGTATGCTATAATGAGAGCGAGGAGTTGGATGAATATTAGACTGTAATTTAAGATGTATAATGCTGTGGTTGCATCTCTCTTGTTGTAGTATGATTATTCGCCAGAGTCAGACAGTGAAAGCAGGTATAGAAGGCATGAGAAGGATGACCGTGATGGCTCCAAAAGAGATGCTGGGCATGAAGAGCTTGAAGATGGGGAGCTTGGTGAGGATGGAGATTTGCAATAGTTTTCTTGCTATGTTGTTAAGTGTCTGCTGGGTTCTTCTGGCAATGGTTGAATGTTCTGTTTTACAATCATATACAGATTACCATTGCTGGGTTTTGTTTCCGTAGTATATTGCTCCTGGGGTTGTTGAAGGCAAGTTTTGATTTCTCTCCACTGATGAAAGCTTAATGCCTTTGGAACGTAGAATGCCGATCTTTTTAAGAGCCTCTGCTAGTGGAAATCTAGCCGCGTCGCAAATTTGGTTGTTTTCATGAGCCGCAATCACATCCAGCAGAATAAAGAAAAAAATTTCAAAGGTGACATTGGGGAAGTTTGTTTAGGGTATCCATGTGAAAGAAAAAGGAAATAAATATGGGGAGGAGAGAGATAGGTGGGTGTTTTAGCTAATAACTCAGAGAGAGAAGCTTGTGAGAGATGAATAAAATAATATTATTTTTTGGGTGGATTTTACTCACTTCTTAGTGACTCTTAGAGGGGTTTATTTCAAGTGGGAAAATATAATAGAATTAGGAAAGATAAGGAAGAGAAATAAAAAAGAAATAAGTAATTAGTCAATGGTTGTCATTAACATCGACCAATGGACACAAATTATCGGTTAAAGTATATTGGAGAAGAGGAATCGTATTGGGAAGTAAGATAAGTAAGATAGAAGGTTTTGGATAATTCTATTTTTTTTTCTTCATGAAAATAAGAAAAACTACCTCAAAACTAATGTCACTTAATAAGTTACCAAATAAATGAAAAGCTAAAAAAAATCAGAAATTCGAAATAAATTTTTAATTTCAAAATTTTGGTTTATTCAGGTAAGTTGATTACTTTTTTCAAATCCTGAAAACTGCGTTGAGTTACAATTCAGTAGTGAAAATGGTCACTACTTTTCTGTTAGGTTTGGACTCTAAATGTGACTCTCGCTTAGAGTACTCTTTGACATTTTACTTGATGAAAAGATTAACAAAACTAAAAAAAGACGTACATAATAATGTAAAAAAAAAATGGGAGAGTGATGTCAATATATAATTAGTTATATACCAACTTATGTTTAGAGTTGTGAGCAGGGTATTCGTGTATGGCTTAACGAAACAAGTTAGCCCCAACTATCCAATTCAACCTATCGAATTAAAGGAGCTTGAAATCTCGACTTGAGTTTAGCAGCTAAAGGAAGTCAATGACAGTTGACAGGTAGATATTTGGGTTGAGTTTGTGTTAGGCAAATAGAACCCGTTTTAGGTTGGGTTTTGAATCCTCTGTAACCTCAAATGGAAGATATGCTATATTTAATAATTAAATTTGGTGATTAGTGATTCATTAATCACTAGTAATTTATCACTAAATAAACTTGTATTAATATGAATCAAATAGGACACAGATTACAACTACTATTATAATTAATAAAAATATAAAACATGATTATTCGTTATTATAAATACAGATTTTGTTTTTATGGAATTGTATGATCATTCAAATGTAAACTTGTATTACTATATACTATACATCGCTGTAATTATATAATAAATTCCAAATTCAAATCTAAACGATAACTTCAAACTATAATCATAATAATTTGTATAATAAGAATTATAATAATTATATTTATCACAATAAAATTATATAAAAGAACTAAAATAATCTTATCAAGATTGGTGTACATAAAAAGATTGTCAATATATCATCTTTTAAAAAACAATTAATAAGTTTATTACACTAGCTCAATTTTTGTATGCATAATTAAAAAAATTATCCACTGATTGACGATTTGGGTTACTCTTAACACTAATCTGTTTATTAAATGGATTAAGAATTTTAACCTAACTCGCTATAAACATGTTTGCGTTAGGATTGAATTGACACATTACACCCAATTTCACCCAGTGTAAGGTTGCATCTACATTTGTCATTTGCTCCGATTTGGGTGTCACCTAAGTCTCGACAATTTGGTTTAACAATTTCTCATCATCTTTCTCTTCTCTGTGTGAATTCTATAGCTTGTCTATTTGAGGTTCTCTCTCCTTTCAACCCTTATCATGCATTTTATTTGATCTTTTTTTTTTGCCTAGTTTTCTACAAATTCAATCGAGTAGATTACTTTATTTATTAACGTTATATTGTTTTGGTATTAGATCAATTCGTTTGTTTTGGATTAGTTTGCTTCTCGCTTCTACATTGTCACTTGTGCATAATTTTTGCCTTACACCTATTCAGTAAGTGTCAAAATAGTCTAACCAAAGGGTACGTCATTTGCTTCACCATTGATTTCTTTTAGTTGTCAGCTCAATACCATTGTGAAATCGTTTTCTTTTGATGTGAACCTTGATTGTATCTACAGTTTTGTTTGCACATCCACTTTATTTTTCTGAGTTGGTTGATGAATTGGTCCAGTGCTCCGTGAATATGTTAACTTGGTTTACAACTTTGCACCCTTTTAGCATAATTTTTTTTTGGATATGTGTCTATTGAGTTAAAACTTAACTGGAACTATAAATGATATGCCATATTTATATCTATTTCCCGGTTAAGCTGATAAATTGATAATTGTGTTGTGTCATCCATACCCTAGCATATTTATTTTCATTAACTGGACACTGATCCTTTTTCCTAAGGTAAGGATTAATATGAAAACTGACTAGGTAGAACCAACTAAGATTTTTTTGGATAGTTGGAGGCCATTGGCCAAAATCACATTAATATTGCAAAGCATACATGTCTTACACATTATATCCATACCTTTTGCCTTCTTTTACACCTTACCTACCCAACTTTGGTTTAATCCTTTAGGCTTTTCCAAGTGCTATCATTGCCTATACATGTTTTACTAATCCATCGAGAATAGTTACTAAACCCTAATAAAGGTTTTCCCCCTCATTTCTTTTGATTGTTGATTAAAAATTTGAGTTGAGTGATTCGCACCTGACACTTTTCTTCTTTTCCTTTTCCGTAATGCATCATTGCA
The DNA here is from genome assembly GCA_023374045.1 of Limonium bicolor. NCBI lineage: Eukaryota > Viridiplantae > Streptophyta > Magnoliopsida > Caryophyllales > Plumbaginaceae > Limonium > Limonium bicolor. The sequence continues at coordinate 49,667,619 of CM041782.1, forward strand.
AGTTGCTTGCTAGACTCCATGTAGATTCTTATAAAATTTTCCAATGCCCTCTCCTCATTCATGACCACACATCCAAGATTCTTTACTAGGTCCTAAGTTTCCTTAGCTTCGATCTCTGCTTCTGCGACAATGGCATTACTCTTCCATGGCATCTGACTTGTTGTTGATGACTTAAAACCATCACCAAAGTGGTACTGAATCTTGGAAAGAAATGAGCAAAAAAGAGAGTGAACTTTTTAAAGGAGCCACTTTTGTTTTAGGCTAACAAAGTTGAGCTATGTGGGATGAGTGATTCACTAATGACAATATTGAGATCACAAGACGTTTAAGATGTTGTTTTAGAATGAGCATGCCAATTAATAATGAAGATGGTTTGTATGAAGGGCTTTTGTCACGGCCCGCTGATGCCATCATCATTTTATATTTGAGAAAACAATGACCTTAAACTAAACATGAGATATCTCGGGAGATATCGTGATACAAGACAATAAGATGGGAATCCTGTCACCATTAGTTCTCCCTTCGACAGAGACGACCTCTCTCTTTCTAGTCTCTTTGTTTCCTCTTTCCCTTCCATTATGTCTCATCTTGCATGCTGGTGGCATATTGAAATGATACTTCATGCATGCTCTTGATCATCTAAATCTTTATGCTTTTTTTTCTCCAGTAATCAATTTCTCTCATGCCTCTATCTTCTTGCTTCATTGATTATTCTGGTGATTAATTATCGAGGATTAGGAGACCCAAATGCAGTACTGGGGGTGGTCAGTGTGATACAAGATGAATCTCCAGATATCATCTTTCTTTCAAAGGCAAAACTATAGAGGCTGGAGATACAGTGATTTGGCTGACGATTAAGAGGATATAACGATGTAGCAATAGATAGTATCGGGTGTAGTGGTGGTGCCACACTCTACTGGTGCCATAACGTTTCCTTGCGTATCCAAGCCCTCTATGCTCATCATATCCATTGTTGGGTTCAGTTGGTGTTGTACAAGGGTCTACGGCCAGTCAAACACGAGTGACGGGTGGCAAACATGGCAGTTGCTAGAGGACATATAAAAGATGCTGCTTGCCCTCCCTGTTTAGTATTAAAAGATTTTAATGAGATCATATATGGTAATGAACAGCAAGACAAACTTGAGCGTCATCGGGGGTCACATGCAAGCTTTTAGGAATTGCTTAAGTTGTAACACCCCAACTAGCAACAACACACTCAACAACAAACTGTAGCGGAAAACTTAACTCATCACATTACTTAACTCTTTGGTGTTACACGCCGTTAACCACCCACGTGGCTAACAAGGCTAATACATACACATTGTATCGGTCTGATAGACTAGATTCCCGAGCAACTGTACATTACTATACCTTTTCATTAACAACAACCAACATACATAAGCATTCCTACTGTACCGAGTATTCACAAACTGGTGCCGATAACAATTTCGGTCTTACTACACCTACAATACATACACAAATTTAATTGGCTACCCATGTAAAAACGACTACCCCGTCTTACTCTCGAACGGCTTCCAGCTCCTTGTACCTGAAATAGGAAAAAGAAGAGAAAGGGTGGCCCCCAGGGGCTCAGCACCTTTGCTGGTATGGTAATCCCGCAGCCCGCATGCTACCGGGCCACGCACAACTAATTGTCGTCTTAGCATGCGGTTGATTATATTTGAATCATGCATGTAAACTATAAACACACAACACATAACATTCCACCACAATGGGCTCAACAAACAGATAACACGTCCTTACTTGATAAGTCACTCATTGTGTTCATTAACCCTAGAGGGTTCTCCTCTAGTGGAGCTACTTCCTTAATAGACGATACTTACCCAATAATCGGGTTATCCTTAAACGTCTCTTTTATAAACTGGGATTCATATCCATGATCCACATACACCACATAACAACACTTTTCACGTTTCAACGTGCACATAACATAACATCGCAATGGGAATTGCAGTACAACCATAACACATAACATAACGGGAACGGTTCTCTTAGGAACCGACCCAAACATAGTTAATTCACTTGTGAGCCTAGAGAATGATGTCACCCTCATGATAAACTCGTTATACAACACTCATTACCGTCCTAATAGTCGGACGAGTAACTTAAGTTCTGATGGTTCGGATTTAGTGACCCGAACACACCACACAAACACATGTTCCCCCTAAACCGATCATAAGTCAGAATAACTAAGCTTTGGAGTAAGCTAATGGGAGATCGTGACCCGTGAGGGAAACAACCATAACAGGGAGGAGGGTAAGGCTAAAAAGGATACCCACTCCCAAACAACGCGCGGCCGGCCTAACCGGATTCCTCACCCCCGTTAGTACATATTTACTTGTAGATAAATAGTTAGAACCCCACTATGGAGCCTATTACATCCACACACCAAGAAGGTATTTCGACTGGGTTAAACACACGAGGGAGGTCCATGCATTCACACACAACATCACACAATTAACTCACGCATAGCCGTGGTTAGAACATCCCATGGTTCGGGTCGTTAAATCCGAATACCGATCTCTCATGTGATCCTAGACTCAGTTAGCTAAGTTTAACACTTTCGAGGTTAAATGGTATCGGAACTAGACATGCCACATATACGAATTACTGTAAACTCATTACATGTTTTATCTTACAACGTGGCAAACATACAGAAAAACACATTGGCATACAAGCCGGTGTAATCCGGTAGGACACAGGTTGCAAGAAAACCATACCTGTCACCGGAGTCCACTCGATTATGTCCACTTATGTTCCTCGAACCATTCTCGAACACCTGGTAATATTACATTTACTTTTATTAACATCGGGGTAACATGGTTGTTTAAAGTCTAATGCTCATAACTTATCCCCGTTAACTAGTTAAATAACTTCACATTTTAAACTTGTTTTACTTTTACATTTTAATACAACTTTTCCCCCACTAAATTGTCATTATAACTCACTTAACATGTCCTTAACAATCTTATAACATCATTACTTAATAATCCCCCTCATCCTATAACCTTCAACAATGTTTTTGGTCCGACCGACCTTACCGACCGACCTTACACAAGGTCGGTCCATTCCAGAACACATTATCGTCAAAAATTCTACTCCGACCGACCTTGCAAGTTCGGTCCACAAGGTCGGTCTATTCCCGAAAGTTTTCCCCCTTTGAAAACTCAAGCCCGACCGATCTTGGCAAGTTCGGTCGATTCCATGGACTCAATTCGTACCCAAAATACAAGCCCGACCGACCTTGCAAGTCCGGTCCCCAAGGTCGGTCCATTCCAGAAACTCTTTCCGGTAGTGTAAACTGAGCTCGACCGATCTTACAAGTCCGGTCCCTAAGGTCGGTCGGCTCCAAACCTTTGTTTCTACATTCCCATTTGACTCCAAACTTCACCTCATAGTGCCCTAGTATGTTCTAACCACATTTGGCACTTCAAACACATCTTTAGCCATGTACTAAGCTCCTTAAATCACACACCAAAACCATCTTTATCATTCCACAAATTCCTTACAAAATTCCTAGCACTTGCAATGTTTTCTCCTTAGGATTTCTAAGTAGTGAGTCATGCCTATAACTCCACTAACCAAAATGTTACCTTACCACCATTACCATTACTCCAAGGGCATTATTTCACACTTACACCTCCCATACACAATCTCCTTTTTATTTTCCACTAGTTCACACTTAGTCTTCACAAGGCATTATTTTTCCTTTGATCACCAAAACTTGCACAAAACTTAGTATTTCATACAACATAACTTTGGTGTGTTTACAACACCCATTTGATTTCTAAATCCTCTAAGACTATGCCCAAGGCATCATAACACTTAAGAACACCATATTTCACTTGTTTCACCATCTTAACACTTGTAACATTTCTCTTTTAGTTTTCTAAGTGGTATTTCACCTATAATGACCACTATACCAAGATGTTTCCTCTATACCTTAACATCATCTCCCAAGCATCTTTTCTTACTAACTAAATCTCCCTTTTCACACCTTCTTAAAATTCCTTTCTCAATCCTTACCTAAACATCATTCATTCCTTGTACATTAACATTACCTAAACCTAAAACAAACTTCTCCAAGACTTTATTACATCCCAAAAACACCCATTGGACTTCTAGAACTTCAAGATAGTGCCTAATTCCTCATAGCACTATATAACACCTTAATACATGTTTTCTTCCCTAGTAAACATTCATTCATTCCTCACATTTCCTAGTTCACCAAAGCTCATTTAAACACTTAAATCTCCTTATACATTACCTAAATTTTGCCATAGGTTCTCCTAGCACAATGTCATACCAAAACACATTGTTTTTCACCATTAAACATTCAAGAACACCTAAATGCATCAAGAACCTTCTCACACACAAAACTTCACCAAACTTACACTACATCACAATATAGTGCATAATCAAATTGCTTGGCACTTAGGCCCTTAAATTGCATTAAACTTAAACACTGAATTTCCACATGTATATATTGCCTTTGACCTGCAAATACACCCAACAATACATATGCCCTCAATAGACTCCTTGAGAGCATTTTACTAGCTCATTTGCCATTGGCTCCTTAGGTATTTTATTAAGCAAATCAAGCTAATTTTTTTTCCAAGGCATTTAAACTACATTTAGATAGTTTGTTTACCTCTTTTCCTTCACAAGTTTTTCATTGGCACCTCTTGCTCCTTCTTTGATAGAAAACCGGCAAGGCTTTGATTGCTTGTCAAACTTCTAATCAATGTACTAGCAAGGTAATGAGTATTCAAGCTTCATGCTTAAACTCATTGTAAACCCTAGGTTATATATATTGTCTTAACACATTAGGATAATTGTTTTACCTTGGAATAAAAAGAGAGCTTGAATAAGCATCAAGAGAGGACTCCTCCTTGTCCTTTAAAGATTGAAATGGAGCTATGAAAGAACAAGAGAAGACACCATCAAAGGGTGATTCTCGGTTACACACAAAAACAAGAGGAAACATTGATTTTCTTTGATTTTCCTTACCTTGAAGCAAAGGAGAATGACAAGGCATGAAAATATGAGCTCAAGCTCCTTCAATGGTGAATCTCCATGGCACTGAAATGGAGTTCTTGAAGATTTGAAAAGAGAGAAGTGTAGAGCTTGGCCTAACTAAGACAAATATGGTCTTAGAATTTGATTTGGAGCATGGAGTTGGATTTGGCAAGGAAATGAAGATGGAGAAGAGAGGTTCCTATAGCCCATCGTTTTTGAAGAAGGGAGGAGAGGATGAAGACGGTGAGAGGTCTACCTTTGAAGATATTTATGTTATAAAGTAACTTTCTTCTTTTTACTTACTTTTCCTTCCTTTCTTGAATTGATTTTTACATGGTGGTGAGTCACCACTTAGAAAACCGGCCCCCTCCATGTACTTAGGGGTAGTTTGGTCTTTGTTGACCAATTAACTTACTTATATTGACTTATGTCATAAACTAGTACAATTTAGTTACTATTCACAAACTAAGGCACATATTTTTGAAAATTTTGATTTCCCATTGATTTAGACTTCCTAATGTGATACTAAGTAGTACACATGTTAATTAAAGAGTAATGATGGACATTTAGCCACTCAAAACTCATTTACAAGACAATTTTTCAAAAATGTGCTTTAAGACTCCTTAAAGCACATTTTGTATTTTAACTTGTTTTCACGCTTGGTTTTCTTTAGTAATTGATTTCATATGTTCATTAACATATAATTAAGGTATAGATATGACCTTTAGGTCTTATACAAATTTATCCCAAGCTTAGAGCACATTTTTGCCCATATTGACTTTAAGGTATTTATTTGTGTTTTGTTTGGTTTAATTGTCTACCAAGGTTTCCTAAGGACTTAATTAGCCTTATTAAATCATAATTGAATATCACTAAGTCTTGGTAGGCTCTTTGGGTCCCAACCAAGTTCACTCCAAGCTTATAGCATATTTTTGCTCAAGCTGTGTCTTAGTGCTTTATTGTGTTTTACTACGGTTTAAATTGTTCACTGATGTTTCTAAGGCACTTTTTAGCCTTTAAATACCATATTTTAATGTTTAAACAACATATCAAGGTTTGGGGTATTTCAATCTACCCCCCTTAAAAGAACTTCGTCCTCGAAGTTCACACTTCCCACGCATCAATTAGATTAGAACACGGGGATTACTTACAAAATAAAACTTTCGTAACCAAACATACTTTACATCACAACCTCTGACTTGACGGTCCGGGCAACATATTCACATCCACACATAACATAACATACCTATATGATAACCTCAGACTTAACGGTCCGGGTATCTTAACAACATTTGCACATACATAACAACCCTTAGACTCTTGGGTCTGGGTAACATAACAACATTTAGACCCATAGGTCTTGATAACATATACTTTTGGAACTCAAGGTTAAAATAATATTTATTACACATACCACACAACATGTCTTAGCATGTATGGCAACCAAAAATATCTTTTACATATATTGTGATCCTGCAGAACCCGGTCGCGATGGACACCTTCCATCCCCGTTCCTTTGGGAGATCAAAACAACCACTTAAATTTGAAATTTTTCCTTGTGAGGTTAAGTAAGAGAACTTTAATTATGTAAAGTATCTATCGACATTTTATAAATACCAATTCAACATCCTTTTGAAAACACATACAACTCCAAATCCAACTTATGCTCTTTGCTTCTTTTCTTAGCGTGGTTAATTGTGACCACTCAAGGGAGCTTCAAGAATCATCCAACCCTGATGTGATCAGCATCAGTGTTGAACTATCCTTCCACCCCAATTTGTGTTCGGCTTCCCTTGATCTCATGAAATCAAGTTTCACCTCCCACTTCAATTTCAAACAACAACTAATTCAAGCATATCCCATTTTTCTATCCTTTAAGTCATTCTAGTCATAATCATACATCTCCAAAGGATAGAACTCCGTCTATCTATTATCTCCATTCACTTTAATGCTGTTACCTAGGGAATCTTATTCTCACTAGGTTCTATGTCGGTTTCATACCCTTTTCACGAATCACTATATTGTATACATACACATATATTTTATCAAAATACAACACACAGTTTCACATTTATACACTGTCGGGGTTTTTGTTCCCCCGGGAGTTTCTCTACTCCCCACACTTGTACTATCACACACAACTGTTAATAAATCAACACACTTATCACAATGGTATTCGCATCTTCTGTGCGCAATTACCACAATTAAACCATGAATGAATGTGTATGTTTACGTAACGCACACACCAATCATCAAACAATTATTTTGTGCTATGCAGCTATGCACAATATAGGTCACATACACTACGTACACTTGTACGGTAATACACACTAAGTGGTTTTGCGCTCTACCCCCCTTAAAAGGGATTACGTCCATGTAATCAATCACTGAATCATTGGTTTAAAATGTTCTGCCGTCGTGAAGTACTTTAACTTCCACGCGGTCTATTATACAATACATTCTGATTAGAGGATCTTAACCATGTTGGCGGTTTAGTTCCTAAACCAAGAATTATCATTGGACTTTGCTTTAACTCTTAACTGGTTTCGATTATGGCCTGTGAGGCTTCTAGGCATTAATAACTAGCCATTCACTCATGTTCACCATGCACATTCAACACTTGAATCACTGGCTCACTAGTTTCTGCGGCGAAACTCTAATAACTGTAGGGATCAGTTTGCCCCATTCGTTATTCTTACTGTATTGTACATCTCCCACTTATCACCTTTATCTTGGTAATAATGGTTTCTCAAGGGACGCGTGGTATCTCTTACCATGAGCGAATTTGGTGAGTTATTAAACTTCCCATCCACATCTCTAACAATTTACTGTGTATACAGCTATGTATTTCACAATGATTGACTTGTTTCCTTTCCGACTTACCGTCGGTTGAGCTTGAGCTACTACCCAATGTGTAGTGCTCTCTCAGTTATTTCCCACACTTGAGGTATATCCCATACCGATATTTGGTACTTAGTGTTACCGTAGTCACTTGTTCTTAATCATGCCTCCACATTTGATTCTGTACAAGTATCATTTCATTGGTACGACCTTGCATTTCCCATGCATCGGTCATTATAGCGTTATAAGTCTCTTTCTACTTCCACCATCATTAACATTTCCCAAGTCCTAGCTATCCCACTCGATCATCACTGCGCAAATGCAATACCAAAACACTCAGTCATACAGAGTGCAGAGGCGTAAACTCTTGGCAGTAAATCTCTTATGCGATAGCAATAGGAATTTACACTGTGTTTCACTGAGATTCTTATCTCATCATACTGGCTACTGGCTTACTGCCTAGTTATTTGCTATCACTTATCGTTTAACAACACTTATACAACGGTCGCTTTCTGCGCACCGTGTTCTTTCTTCTTGCATAACACTAACTTACTACCTCCGTCCCGTCATAAGTGTCCCATTTGCTTTTTGGCACGCTTTTCCACTTCAATATTAAATATATAAGATAAAATAATTTTAAAAAAATAATTTTTACAACATATAGTTTTTCACATAAGGATTCCATTATAAAAAAAAATTATAAAAATATATTATCTTACATGTTAAATATTGAAGTCAAACGACCCATCCAAATAGTAAAGTGGACAGTCAACTTGGGACGGAGGGAGTACATGGTATTCACTGTCATATTAGTTTTCACACATATACTTACATCATCCGTTTGGATGACTACAGAATGCTCTTTGAGCGTTGCTCACTCGAGTCACAAGCCGGCGTTATTTAGCTCGGTGCTTCACTTTATACCCACATGCTACTCAACTAACTGTTCTCTCGCAATGACAACATGGTCAATTCTTGACATGTTTCTTGAACTTGGTTCACATAACTACCGCTGTTGCGGTCTCACAATATTAGGAGGTATCCCCACTCTTAAAGCAGTGGTTCATTCTCCGCTCTGTCTACTTGTACAACATAAACTTCTACAATTGATTAAGTTTATATAACATATCCTGTTTGTGGCTTATAGGCCTTATTGCCTTGAGCTCCGCTCATTGTAGGTTGTCCACACGCGTTTACTTCTCTGTACCATATTACATGGTTTGGATATCATATTGGGCTCCATGACAAGGTCGTTGCATCACGTTTCCTTTCCTGGGATGCCCCTTAGGATTGTCAGTCCGTCTCCTGACAACTTATGTCTAAACTGGGTGTTAGTTTCAACCCTTGTGTTTCGGTCTCGTTATTTCGTGCAACATCGTTGATGCGAACACCCTTCAAGGATTGTTCCCGGGTGTTGTTAAGTTATGCCTTTACATCTGGTTCGTACTTATTGGTATATTCAGTTAGCCACACTGTTTTGCGTTCTTGACTGGCTTATTATCTTCTTCTGTGAAGATCAACATCTCCTGGTAGTGTAGGTACTCATTTGGGAGTTTCATCCCGTTCATTGCACATTAATGTGTCCACATTAGGCATCTGCTTGCCATACACAGGCTGGGTCACCATTCCAGCTATCATGTTTACCCCTCGGGATTCTTAAGACATATGTGATGTCTTTACATAACAGTTAGTGCACTTCGCACCTCCTGACTCTTAAACATTTCCCTGAAATGAATTCACTAATTCCTTTAGTCTCGTTAACTTAACTGAGTTCCTTTACTTTAACCATTCTTGGTAATCCGTTGCTCTTGCTTGACTTTTACTGCTGACCGTAGAATGGAGTCGACTACTTCCCGTGTTCCGGACTCTACTCATATACATATGTGGGGTACCATGCTGATACATTGCTACTTACCCAACTAACCCATAAGTAGGTCTGTCAGGCCCACAAGCTCCTATCGGAGTGCGGTCGTCCCACATTACAGTTGGTACACTCGTAGTGTCCGTCACACGCCTAGGTGAAGTATTCTGTTGTCAACTCCCTTACATTGTCCTGTGACAATATGCATTCCTTGCTTCCCGAACTTAATCGAGGGAAAGTCTCTCCACCGTTGTATTACTATGAACTCAATCCATTCCCTCAGGTTGCTACCCTTGGGTTTACCGGTTTCCGTCCGGTTATTCAAAAGAATACTGGGTATGACTTACCTACCGTGTGGCACTGAGGCCTGTGTAGGTTCTCCGGTTTGGTTTAAAAGAAGGTTTGAAAGAAGTATTGGTTTGAAAGAAAATTTGGTTTTGAAAGAAAAGAGTTTGGAATAAAACTGAGTTAGAAAGAAAAATTCTCGTGGTTTCACAACGTCTTCTTGCCTTAACCAAGTCTAGCTTCTTGCTGATTGGTGTACTTCCAATTACAGAGGTTAGGCTATCAAGCCCTTCCACGGTTATCATGATCTCACTTAACTTCATGGTACTTTACTAAGTACTTTGTATTTGTTAAAACTTTCCCGACAACCCTGTTATAGCAGCACTTGCCATGGCAAGTGCGCCATGCTAACTGGCTCTCGGTTAAACACACACCGGTTGCGGTATTGTTCTTTTCCGCACTGTTATCAGTGGCCTTGTTGGCCCTCACTTGATCTTACAGTCTTGACAATTAACCCTCTGGGCGACCTCTCACTGTATTCACATGATAATAATTAACTGGGGCGTCTCCCATTCTTGGAGACCCCCTTTTTACTTAGTACCGTATCTTCTTCGTAGCCCGTTCCACGCATTTGTCGTGGTTACTGAGACTTGTCTCTTGTTTGGGCACTACGTTGTAGTTCCTTTGTCGGTTGGTATACCGTTGGTGTATTATTTAACAACTGTGGTTCCGTAGACTCTCGTCTCGGGTATCATTAATCCACTTCTTGCCTGTTGCACGGTTGGTGCATTGCAAACTGGTTGTTCTCGACTGCTCGGCATGTCGACCCAGGTTGCCGGAAATTCTATTCTTCTATACACAAGATTCTTCATTCTTCGCTATTAAATGGGGTTAACATTGTTCAGATGGAAACCGTCTCCGGGATTCCCAGTTTCCGGGATCTACCGTATGACAGGTTCTCCGTACCTTTAGAGGTATTTAATAACAGCCAGATCGGGTATCCCAAGTATGAGAGGACTTCCATCTCTCGGCATTGTTTCCCAAGTTATAAAACAGGGATTGTGGAGGGCGGGAAGGATATAGTAGGTTTTCAGTATTCACTGGTAATTCCTAACTAGCGTATCTCTCACGCTATCACTCAACCCTTAACCCAAAGTACTAAAATCCTAACTCGGTACTTCCTAAGCTCGATAATTCAATCATCAGAGCGATACTTCGCTCTGATACCACTTTTTGTAACACCCCAACTAGCAACAACACACTCAACAACAAACTGCAGCGGAAAACTTAACTCATCACATTACTTAACTCTTTGGTGTTACACGCCGTTAACCACCCACGTGGCTAACAAGGCTAATACATACACATTGTATCGGTCTGATGGACTAGATTCCCAAGCAACTGTACATTACTATACCTTTTCATTAACAACAACCAACATACATAAGCATTCCTACTGTACCGAGTATTCACAAACTGGTGCCGATAACAATTTCGGTCTTACTACACCTACAATACATACACAAATTTAATTGGCTACCCATGTACAAACGACTACCCCGTCCTACTCTCGAACGGCTTCCAGCTCCTTGTACCTGAAATAGGAAAAAGAAGAGAAAGGGTGGCCCCCCAGGGGCTCAGCACCTTTGCTGGTATGGTAATCCCGCAGCCCGCATGCTACCGGGCCACGCACAACTAATTGTCGTCTTAGCATGCGGTTGATTATATTTGAATCATGCATGTAAACTATAAACACGCAACACATAACATTCCACCACAATGGGCTCAACAAACAGATAACACATCCTTACTTGATAAGTCACTCATTGTGTTCATTAACCCTAGAGGGTTCTCCTCTAGTGGAGCTACTTCCTTAATAGACGATACTTACCCAATAATCGGGTTATCCTTAAACGTCTCTTTTATAAACTGGGATTCATATCCATGATCCACATACACCACATAACAACACTTTTCACGTTTCAACGTGCACATAACATAACATCGCAATGGAAATTGCAGTACAACCATAACACATAACATAACGGGAACGGTTCTCTTAGGAACCGACCCAAACATAGTTAATTCACTTGTGAGCCTAGAGAATGATGTCACCCTCATGATAAACTCGTTATACAACACTCATTACCGTCCTAATAGTCGGACGAGTAACTTAAGTTAAGATGGTTCGGATTTAGTGACCCGAACACACCACACAAACACATGTTCCCCCTAAACCGATCATAAGTCAGAATAGCTAAGCTTTGGAGTAAGCTAATGGGAGATCGTGACCCGTGAGGGAAACAACCATAACAGGGAGGAGGGTAAGGCTAAAAAGGATACCCACTCCCAAACAACGCGCGACCGGCCAAACCGGATTCCTCACCCCCGTTAGTACATATTTACTTGTAGATAAATAGTTAGAGCCCCACTATGGAGCCTATCACATCCACACACCAAGAAGGTATTTCGACTGGGTTAAACACACGAGGGAGGTCCATACATTCACACACAACATCACACAATTAACTCACGCATAGCTGTGGTTAGAACGTCCCATGGTTTGGGTCGTTAAATCCGAATACCGATCTCTCATGTGATCCTAGACTCAGTTAGCTAAGTTTAACACTTTCGAGGTTAAATGGTATCGGAACTAGACACGCCACATATACGAATTACTGTAGACTCATTACATGTTTTATCTTACAACATGACAAACATACAGAAAAACACATTGACATACAAGCCGGTGTCATCCAGTAGGACACAGGTTGCAAGAAAACCATACCTGTCACCGGAGTCCACTCTATCATGTCCACTTATGTTCCTCGAACCATTCTCGAACAACTGGTAATATTACATTTACTTTTATTAACATCGGGGTAACATGGTTGTTTAAAGTCTAATGCTCATAACTTATCCCCGTTAACTAGTTAAATAACTTCACATTTTTAACTTGTTTTACTCTTACATTTTAATACAACTTTTCCCCCACTAAATTGTCATTATAACTCACTTAACATGTCCTTAACAATCTTATAACATCATTACTTAATAATCCCCCTCATTCTATAACCTTCAACAATGTTTTTGGTCCGACCGACCTTACCGACCGACCTTACACAAGGTCGGTCCATTCCAGAACACATTACCGTCAAAAATTCTACTCCGACCGACCTTGCAAGTTCGGTCCACAAGGTCGGTCTATTCCCGAGAGTTTTTCCCCTTTGAAAACTCAGGCCCGACCGATCTTGGCAAGTTCGGTCGATTCCAGGGACTCAATTCGTACCCAAAATACAAGCCCGATCGACCTTGCAAGTCCGGTCCCCAAGATCGGTCCATTCCAGAAACTCTTTCCGGTAGTGTAAACTGAGCTCGACCGATCTTACAAGTCCGGTCCCTAAGGTCGGTCGGCTCCAGACCTTTGTTTCTACATTCCCATTTGACTCCAAACTTCACCTCATAGTGCCCTAGTATGTTCTAACCACATTTGGCACTTCAAGCACATCTTTAGCCATGTACTAAACTCCTTAAATCACACACCAAAACCATCTTTATCATTCCACAAATTCCTTACAATATTCCTAGCACTTGCAATGTTTTCTCCTTAGGATTTCTAAGTGGTGAGTCATGCCTATAACTCCACTAACCAAAATGTTACCTTACCACCATTACCACTACTCCAAGGGCATTATTTCACACTTACACCTCCCATACACAATATCCTTTTTATTTTCCACTAGTTCACACTTAGTCTTCACAAGGCATTATTTTTCCTTTGATCACCAAAACTTGCACAAAACTTAGTATTTCATACAACATAACTTTGGTGTGTTTACAACACCCATTTGATTTCTAAATCCTCCAAGACTATGCCCAAGGCATCATAACACTTAAGAACACCATATTTCACTTGTTTCACCATCTTAACACTTGTAACATTTCTCTTTTGGTTTTCTAAGTGGTATTTCACCTATAATGACCACTATACCAAGATGTTTCCTCTACACCTTAACATCATCTCCCAAGCATCTTTTCTTACTAACTAAATCTCCCTTTTCACACCTTCTTAAAATTCCTTTCTCAATCCTTACCTAAACATCATTCATTCCTTGTACATTAACATTACCTAAACCTAAAACAAACTTCTCCAAGACTTTATTACATCCCAAAAACACCCATTGGACTTCTAGAACTTCAAGATAGTGCCTAATTCCTCATAGCACTATATAACACCTTAATACATGTTTTCTTCCCTAGTAAACATTCATTCATTCCTCACATTTCCTAGTTCACTAAAGCTCATTTAAACACTTAAATCTCCTTATACATTACCCAAATTTTGCCATAGGTTCTCCTAGCACAATGTCATACCAAAACACATTGTTTTTCACCATTAAACATTCAAGAACACCTAAATGCATCAAGAACCTTCTCACACGCAAAACTTCACCAAACTTACACTACATCACAATATAGTGCATAATCAAATTGCTTGGCACTTAGGCCCTTAAATAACATGGCTCTTAGGCCTTTAAATTGCACTAAACTTAAACACTGAATTTCCACATGTATATATTGCCTTTGACCTGCAAATACACCCAACAATACATATGCCCTTAATAGACTCTGATGGGATCGGGGTGCTGACCGAGTAGGTCTGAGGTGTTAATCTCAGATCAACTCTGCTTGAAGAATAAAGGTGTGTAAAAGTTGCGCGGAAGCTTTTGTTTAAACTTAACAAGATAGGATTCTGCTTGTATTGAAACTCAATGTGAATTACAACCTAGCTTCCTATCTTGGGATTCGACAGAAGTATTCTGTCTCATCCAACACTCGCTCTACTCTCGGCTTTGATCAATGCGTCATAAGGAGTAAAGGGGAATGTTCTTGTGTGTGCTCTCTAGGTAATAAATACCTAAGCTAATTGACACTATCTCACTAAGATCTCTCAAGAATATTTTCTCTCTCAAGGACGGTGTATCTCTCTGAATAATCTCGAATGCACACCTTAACTAATTACATTCGCATGCTTATATACTTGTCAACTATCTCCTAAATCTTCGGTGGAGTCTTCAAGTGTAACGACTCCTTGGGTTGGTTCCGCAAGTATCGGAGTTATGGTCCTCCTTGTGCGTCACGATCTCACATCTTGCTACTGCTCCAACGATGCGAGATTTCCGCAACTACTTCAGCAACGTCGCGCTTCTTGGCATACAGGAGATCGTGGACAGATGCTTCTGCAGAGGTACTCGAGCTGGAACATCTTTCTGTATCGCGCCTAGTATCTCTGCATCGCTACTTTCACTGAGGAGGCAATCATCTGCAAAACCTAAGTCTTCAACAAATTCCCCCTTTTTGCTGATGATGGCAAACTCAGTGTATCCAGCGTAACCTTGAGGTTTTGTATAGGATGTACCTGCAAGAAGAACAGACAACAAAGCGGAGCAACTATCTTGGGAGAACAACTTGCTGTTTGTTCCCCCTTAAACATATATTCCCCCTTAAGATAATGCAGTTGATAAGAACAGATAAAAAACCATAGTACGTAAACTACTTCAAATATCACGTTGCAGAAATAAACGACCAAGCAAAAAGATGAGGCCTTCAGAGGCACTCATTATCCACACATAGTTACCCGCAGACACAGCCGCGGGATACACCGCTTCCCCCGTTTGCCAACATCAGGGGAAACACACAAAAATATCCAAAAAACCATTATCTGAAACAGTTAGTTAAACAAACCACCAGCGTAAGTCAAAAGTATTCAAGAATCACTACTGCCTAAGGCTTAAAGGGGTGGGGTAACAAAGTTAGTCATCTCCTCCATCCATTCCTGTGTCCTCATCCCGTGCTCCATCTTCCCCGAAGTCCCAGCACCATCCAATCGCTTAGCCGCTTCCAGAGTTTCAGCAAATGTTTCCCGGAACTCCTCTGCCAGCTTCTCGACTCCCCCTGCAATGATGTTCATCGTCTGTTTGTGGTTCTTGTTGAGGACGTCGATGAGCATGTCTATCTTCTTGGATAGAGTGGCGAGGTTGTTCTCTACCGCTGCTACCCTTTCAGATAAAGAGACGGAGTCATGGGGTGATGCGGGTTTTGGTGGGGCTAGCTTTTTGGAGGGAGGGTTTGTCTTGGAGACCGATTTGATCTGGAAAGACGGGGTTTGTTGTACAGGATCTGACCAAGTATGTCGGTATCCATTATCCGACTGGCTTTGGAGGGATCGAGGACAACATCACAGTGGGTAAGATTTTTGGGAGCCAGAATACGTACCCCAGGCTGTGTCGGGGTGAGGAGAGGGTTGAGGCAATGTGGTTGAGGATTAACTTTGAGAGGTTTATTTTTGGTGGTGGATCAGACAGTACATAATAGCAAGATCAAGTGGACGAACAAACTGATTTCCTTCCTTTCTAGGGACTAAGTTTTTGATCACCAATGTATGGAGCATTTGGTGGGTATTGGACAGAGCTGGTCGCTCAAAGGAGTGACCGACTCTGCTGTTTGGTAGGAAGAAGTCATAGACTTCTTTTGCACTTATAAACCCTAGATCAGGAAAACCAGCCCTATCATAAAATTCTAATCCGCTAGTTGGAATTCTAGATGGGTTGCTATTGAGTTTGAGTCGAGAAGGATGGGTTTGCCGTGTACCTCTGTCATTATCTTCCCCTTGCGAATGACGCAATTTTGGTAGAACTCATACGCCTCTGCCTCATGGTAGGTCTGAATGCCGTGGAAGAGATGGATCCAGTTTTGGAAGCGGAGCATCTCCTCGAACATGTCGAAGGCCATCGATTGGAGCCAGTCCAGGTCGAGTAGCTTTCCCTTTACCAAGTGTCGTGATTCAGCAGAATCGTCAGCTGGTAAGGAGTAGACGGCAGAGTGGGTGTCGATCAGACCTAGTCGAGTAGCAGGTGTAGGTGGGACAGACTCGGAGCGAGGACGGAGTCGCTTTCTGGTGGAAGTCGTTGCCGTGTCGGAGTCTGCCTGGGTTGAAGAGTTGGTGGTACTGCGCGGCTTTTCTTCAGTAGTTGGTGCCGTGACGACAGGAGATGGTGCAGGAACAGGAGCATCAGAAGTGGGTTTTGAGGATGACTGAGGGTTTTTGGCTCGAGAACGAAGAGTTCGAGTAGCTGGAGGGCGGGGGACGTTGGATTTAGCACGCGGGTTTTCTTGGGTGGTGAACACTCAGGAGCAGGTTGCTGGGCTTCGAGGTCAAGTACCTCAGTGGGTTCTTTAGCAGGAGAGTTGGGTTGTTGATCTTTGCTTCTTCATCAGCGGGTGGAAGAGATCCGAACTGAAGTTTAGTCGGAGATTTGTGTGATAGTGTCGGGAGTGGGTATGATCGGGGTGGTGGGAGGGATGTTTGTTTGGTTGGTGATGGGGTATCTTCCGATTTTGTGGATGCCGTAGTGTGAACTATGGCGGTTGTTTCAGTTGTGACGGTGGGTAGTGTGGTGGTGATGGGTTGAGTGTCGACGGACATTGCAGGGGCTACGGCGGTTGAGTCAGAGGTGGAGGTAGGGGTTTGTTTGGCTTGGAGGTTGGTGAGTTTGTTGATGAGAGCTTGGAGGAGCAAAGGGTCGTTGGGTAATTCGGCGTCGGAAAACATGGTGTTAGGGTTAGGGTTGGAAGCCATGGAGATCGGAGGTTGATCGAAGTGGACAAGCGAGTGTAGAAGACGAAGAGAAGCAAAGAAATCGGGCTTTGGTGTGATTGGACGTGGGGGGTGAGAGATATTGACGTCGGAATATAGGCAGACGTCGTGAGTCAGGGTAATGTGAGGTGATTGGTTGAGCTGGGGTGTTGCGGATAGTAGGGCGAGAATTTCGCGGGTTTAGTTATCAGAAACTGAACACTCTTGTTTTTACGCTGGTGTTTTGTTACTTAAACAGACAGACTAGGTCATCAGACATTCATACATTTCACCCGAAATTAACAAAACACGAGAAGGAGATACGACCTTAGCTAGGTCATACGGGTCATACCTAGTTGTGAACGTAGTGCTTCAAAAGGACCTCGTTGCAGTGGCTTGGTGAATATGTCTGCAAGTTGCTCTGAAGTAGGAACATACTCTAGTTGTATCTGTCCTTTTTCAACGCAATCCCTTAAGAAATGGTGACGAATTTCAATGTGCTTTGTCCTGGAATGATGAACAGGATTTTTAGATAAGTCAATAGCACTATTATTGTCACAAAAAATTGTAGTACAAGTCGGAGGAATGAGATAGTCCTGTAGTTGTTGTTGTATCCAGAGAATCTGTGCACAGCAAGCAGCGGCGGAGACATATTCGGCCTCGGCGGATGACAGTGCTACTGTGTTTTGCTTCTTTGAACTCCAAGCGACAAGACATAGTCCTAAAAATTGTGCAGTACCAGACGTGCTTTTCCTGTCTAATAAGGAGCTTGCAAAATCAGAATCACTATAACCCATTAGAGTGAAATCAGGAGTACTTGGGTACCAGAGGTACAAGTCTTGGGTACTTTTCAGATAGCGAAAAATTCGCTTTACGCCTTGTAGGTGTGATTCTTTTGGGTTTGCCTGAAATCTTGCACAGAGACATACAGCATATAGAATGTCAGGCCTACTTGCTGTTAGATAAAGAAGGGAACCTATCATACCTCTGTATAGCGTAGCATCAACCGCAATTCCTTTTTCATCCATATGTAGCTTCTCTGTTGTTGTCATTGGAGTGGGTGTGGCTTTTGAATCCTGCATCTTGTATTTGATTAACAGCTCGTGAATGTATTTCTGTTGATGAATTTGAGTCCCGTTTTCCTGTTGGGTGACTTGTAGACCTAGAAAGAATTTCAATTCTCCAAGAGCACTCATTTCAAATTCTTTACTCATGAGATCAGAAAAGAATGAGCATAGTTCAGGAATAGTGGATCCATAAACTATGTCATCCACGTATATTTGCACAATGAGTATGTCTTCACCTTTGGTGAGAGTAAAAAGAGTTTTGTCAACTTTACCTCGAATGAATCCATGGGACAATAAGTAAGATGAAAGACGTTCATACCATGCCCGAGGTGCCTGCTTCAGGCCATATAATGCTTTATCTAACTTGTAGACATACTCTGGGTGATGTGGATCTTCGAAACCCGGAGGTTGAGCAACATATACATCTCTGTCGATGTATCCATGTAGAAAGGCAGTTTTTACATCCATTTGGTAGAGTTTTATACCTCGATGTGCTGCGTAGGCCACGAGTATTCGAATTGCCTCAATTCGAGCTACTGGAGCATAAGTTTCATCGTAATCAATTCCTTCAGCTTGAGCATATCCCTGGACTACCAGTCTGGCTTTGTTGCGAGAGATATTTCCTTGATCATCTAACTTGTTGCGGAACACCCATTTTGTACCAATGATTGGTTGGGCATGGAACAAGTCGCCAGACAGAGTGTCTTTGTAGAGAATGTAATTCTTCTTGCATGGCGAGTATCCAGTCATGATCCTGTAGAGCTTGGTTGACATTCTTAGGTTCGATTTTGGATAGAAAGGCATTGAAGGCACATAGATTCTGATGCAGTTCACTACGTGTTTGCACGCCTTTGGATGGATCACTCAGGATTTGAGAAATGGGGTGAGCGGAGGCTTGTTGAAATTTTCTTGCGGAGGATGATGGAATACTATTGGAGTGATCTGGTGTTGGGTGATCGTTAGGTGTGGGTGTGGTTGTGTTTTGTGGAGGTAGTGGTTCCTGTGTGGGAGTAGGTGAGGCATCTTTAAATGAGTCATCAGGGTCGTCGTCGCTGTCAGAGGATGAGTCTGTTGCAAGAGGTGTTTGTGGTGCAGGGATAGTAGCTACTGGTATTTCAATGAAGGTAGTATCTGCGGCATCTTCGTGTGGTTCATTTTGTGTGTGGTCACAGTCACTGGAGTTAGAGAGCTCTTCAAAACGAATATGAGGGCTTTCTTCAAGACAGGCTGTACGCTTATTGAATACTCTGTAAGCTCGACTTTGTGATGAGTAGCCAAGGAATATTCCTTCATCACTCTTAGATGCAAACTTGCCGAGATTATCTTTTCCATTGTTGTGTATGAAACACTTGCATCCGAAGCGCCGTAGATGTGTGACTGAAGGAGGACGGCCTTTGATAATTTCATATGGGGTTTTGCCGATGAAGGGATGAATTGATGCTCGATTTAGAATGTATGCTGCAGTGTTGATAGCTTCTGCCCAGTATGTGGCTGGAAGGTTACTATCGATGAGCATTGTTCTTGCCATTTCTACAAGCGTGCGATTCTTTCGTTCTACAACTCCATTTTGTTGTGGAGTACGAGCAGCTGATGTTTGATGCATGATTCCCTTTTCCCTGCAGAATTCTGAAAACTGAATATTGCAAAATTCTGTACCGTTGTCAGATCGAATTGTCTTGACAGAGGTGGACATTTTGTTAGTGATCAGTTTAAATAAGGTTTCGAATTCGGAAAAAGTTTCCGACTTGCTCTTAAGAAATAGTACCCATGTCCAGCGCGAATAGTCATCGACGATGACTAGAGCGTACTTCTTACCACTTTTGCTTTGAACACGCATTGGCCCACATAGATCCATGTGTAGCATGTCCAGTGAAGATGATGTAGACATATCTGTTTTACCTGGAAAGCTTGATCTAGAATGTTTCCCTTGTACGCACGCAGGACAGAGGATGTCGGTCTGGAAGAAGTTCGTCTGAGGAAGTCCCACTACAAGATTTCTGTTTTTGATTTTGTTTAGTAGTTTGCCGTGTGCATGACCTAGGCGAAAATGCCATAAGGAGATATTCTTGTCCTGTACACTAAGACAGAGAGTACCATCTAGGTTAGGGTTTTCAAGAGATAGCTTATAAAGATTGTTCACCCTTATACCAGTGGCTTTCAGAAGACCTGTTTGCTCGTCAAAATTTTGCAGTCAGAGGCCGAGAAAAGAACAACATTAGAGAGATCACAGATTTGAGAGATACTTAGAAGGCTGTGTCCAAGTCCATTTACTAAATTAACATTTTCTATTTTAAAGAGAGAGGGATTACCGACGGTTCCAATACCAATGATTTCACCATGAGCATTGTCGCCAAAAGTGACTTTCCCCCCGTTGTGTTGAGAGAGAGTCGTGAACTTGTCAGGGTCTCCTGTCATATGTCGTGAGCATCCACTATCCAGAAACCAAGAGTCATTGTCCACGGTCTCTCCCTACAAGATAATCAAAAGTTAGACTTGGGAACCCAGGCGAACTTGGGTTCCCTCTTTGAAAGAGAGCTATAACCATCTCGTGCTTTAGACAGAGTATGTAAACGTTGCATATTAAAAGACAAATCTTTGCCAAGCTTATGACACGAGGAGTGAATATGCCCGTCGTAACCACAGTAACCACAAATTAATAAAGAAGGTAGATGAACGTACTTCTTTTGCCAACGGAATTTGTTTTCAAATTTTTCTTTTTGGAGTTTCCTTCTTTGAAGATCATTGGGTTTTGTGGCTATTTTTGGTAGGTTTACTTTGCCTTTATTTCTCAGCCAACGAGGAGGATTAGATGATGAGACCGATTCCATCCGTGCCTTTTTAAGAGCGATGTTCAGGGAATCGACCTCTTTCTCAAGTCGAACTTGTCTTTCTTTTGACTCACGGAGTTCGTTTTCAAAGAATTTTGGCTTTTGCATTGCAGCAACCTCACGAACAAAGGTGATTGGTTTGAAGAATTTTTGTGGAATTTTGGAACGATTTTTCTGTAGAGAAGAGACTTGATTGTGAGTTGTAGAGGAGTTGATGAGGTTGTGAGCATCTTTTAGCTCTTTTTCAAGTCGTTCGGCCTTTTCTTCAGATTTTTGCAATTTTAGACGATCGTTGTTGACATGACCTTTTAGCACATGGATTTCTTCATAAAGAGAGGCTATCCTGTCTTGTTCTTCAGTTAATTCAAATTCAGGATGATTTGGGTCGAGATGTAGTAAGTAGATAAATCTAAAGAGGGAATAGCACATGAATCTGAGAAATATTCAGTTACCTCTGAAGAGGGACTCTTGCATACCTGACTTTTGTGAGCCATGAGGCATATTAGGCTTGACGTTCCTATCTCAGGTTCTTCTGAGTCAGAGTCTCCCCATGCTGAATTTGCCATTAGTGATGATTGCTCGCGATCATCTTTCTTCTTGAGAGGACAGTTGTTGGCGTAGTGCCCCGGCTTCAGGCATTTGAAGCATACTCGGTCTCCAGTTCCCGTAGTACCTTGCTGATTACGATTGTAGGATTGATATTGTCGGTTTTGATTTTGACTGAACCTGTTTGGATTGTTCCTTCTGATCGATCTCGCATGAATCTCTTAAAGTTCTTGACCAGCATGGCCATGTCTTCGAAGGTGTTCGCTGATCCTTCTTCTATTATGCCGTCAATCAGAGTGTCCCGAAGCTGCTGGATTAACTCCTGATTTGGAGAGTTAGCGTCATAGTGGAATGACTCATTCTGGTGAGCTGCTATCTGGCTGGGCGTAGTCTTTACCTGCAAAGCTTGATTCACATTGGAAAACGAAACAGCATGGTTTGGGTGAGAATTATTACCTCTGTTTTTGATATTCATCTTGTACTTGTTGATGGACTGAAGATAGGATCCCAAGTCGGTCAGAGTCCATTTCTCTAGACTTTTGGACGCCTTCGTGGAGATAACGCTCTCGGTCCATTCCTCACCCAGACTGTCCAGAAATTTGTTGTTGATGTTTTCATTTGACTCTCCAATCTGTAGCTCTTCCATAGTAGCGGTGAGTTCAGTAAATCGAGCGAGCATGTCGCTGAGGGATTCTCCAGGCTTTCCTACGAAGTTTTCGTAGTCCATCTTCAGTTCTTGTATCTTTGATTTTCGAAGCTCAGTATTTCCTTCGTGAACAGCTCGAAGGTGATCCCAGATGTCTTTGGCTACTTTGATGTGATACACTCTTCTTCTTTCAGGTGGAGAGAGACTGGTGTAGATGACTCGTACGGCTTGGGCATTTAGCTCAACGCATCTGCGCTCCTCAGCAGTATAGGAGCTAGGATCTTTCCCTTCAGGTACTGGGAAGTTGCCTTTCGTCACTACCGTCCAGAGTTGTTGATTCAAGGACTGGAGGTGTGACTCCATCTCGTTTTTCCACATGTTGTAGTTTGTGGAAGTTAGCTTTGGATTCTCCACTTGCATTCTGTTGTTGTTGTTGGTGTTTGAGATTTCCGCCATTTTGAGAGATTTGTCAGCCAACGCAGGCTCTGATACCACTTGATGGGATCGGGGTGCTGACCGAGTAGGTCTGAGGTGTTATCTCAGATCAACTCTGCTTGAAGAATAAAGGTGTGTAAAAGTAACGCGGAAGCTTTTGTTTAAACTTAACAAGATAGGATTCTGCTTGTATTGAAACTCAATGTGAATTACAACCTAGCTTCCTATCTTGGGATTCGACAGAAGTATTCTGTCTCATCCAACACTCGCTCTACTCTCGGCTTTGATCAATGCGTCACAAGGAGTAAAGGGGAATGTTCTATGTGTGCTCTCTAGGTAATAAATACCTAAGCTAATTGACACTATCTCACTAAGATCTCTCAAGAATATTTTCTCTCTCAAGGGTGTATCTCTCTGAATAATCTCGAATGCACACTTAACTAATTACATTCGCATGCTTATATACTTGTCAACTATCTCCTAAATCTTCGGTGGAGTCTTCAAGTGTAACGACTCCTTGGGTTGGTTCCGCAAGTATCGGAGTTATGGTCCTCCTTGTGCGTCACGATCTCACGTCTTGCTACTGCTCCAACGATGCGAGATTTCCGCAACTACTTCAGCAACGTCGCGCTTCTTGGCATACAGGAGATCGTGGACAGATGCTTCTGCAGAGGTACTCGAGCTGGAACATCTTTCTGTATCGCGCCTAGTATCTCTGCATCGCTACTTTCACTGAGGAGGCAATCATCTGCAAAACCTAAGTCTTCAACAGACTCCTTGAGAGCATTTTACTAGCTCATTTGCCATTGGCTCCTTAGGTATTTTATTAAGCAAATCAAGCTAATTTTTTTCTAAGGCATTTAAACTACATTTAGATAGTTTGTTTACCTCTTTTCCTTCACAAGTTTTTCATTGGCACCCCTTGCTCCTTCTTTGATAGAAAACCGGCAAGGCTTTGATTGCTTGTCAAACTTCTAATCAATGTACAGGCAAGGTAATGAGTATTCAAGCTTCATGCTTAAACTCATTGTAAACCCTAGGTTATATATATTGTCTTAACACATTAGGATAGTTGTTTTACCTTGGAATAAAAAGAGAGCTTGAATAAGCATCAAGAGAGGACTCCTCCTTGTCATTTAAAGATTGAAATGGAGCTATGAAATAACAAGAGAAGACACCATCAAAGGGTGATTCTCGGTTACACACAAAAACAAGAGGAAACATTGATTTTCTTTGATTTTCCTTACCTTGAAGCAAAGAAGAATGACAAGGCATGAAAATATGAGCTCAAGCTCCTTCAATGGTGAATCTCCATGGCACCGAAATGGAGTTCTTGAAGATTTGAAAAGAGAGAAGTGTAGAGCTTGGCCTAACTAAGACAAATATGGTCTTAGAATTTGATTTGGAGCATGGAGTTGGATTTGGCAAGGAAATGAAGATGGAGAAGAGAGGTTACTATATCCCATCGTTTTTGAAGAAGGGAGGAGAGGATGAAGACGGTGGGAACAAGGAGAAAAGAAGAGAATGAGGTGAGAGGTCTACCTTTGAAGATATTTATGTTATAAAGTAACTTTCTTCTTTTTACTTACTTTTCCTTCCTTTCTTGAATTGATTTTTACATGGTGGTGAGTCACCACTTAGAAAACCGGCCCCCTCCATGTACTTAGGGGTAGTTTGGTCTTTGTTGACCAATTAACTTACTTATATTGACTTATGTCATAAACTAGTACAATTTAGTTACTATTCACAAACTAAGGCACATATTTGTGAAATTTTTGATTTCCCATTGATTTAGACTTCCTAATGTGATACTAAGTAGTACACATGTTAATTAAAGAGTAATGATGGACATTTAGCCACTCAAAACTCATTTACAAGACAATTTTTCAAAAATGTGCTTTAAGACTCCTTAAAGCACATTTTGTATTTTAACTTGTTTTCACGCTTGTTTTTCTTTAGTAATTGATTTCATATGTTCATTAACATATAATTAAGGTATAGATATGACCTTTAGGTCTTATACAAATTTATCCCAAGCTTAGAGCACATTTTTGCCCATATTGACTTTAAGGTATTTATTTGTGTTTTGTTTGGTTTAATTGTCTACCAAGGTTTCCTAAGGACTTAATTAGCCTTATTAAATCATAATTGAATATCACTAAGTCTTGGTAGGCTCTTTGGGTCCCAACCAAGTTCACTCCAAGCTTAGAGCATGTTTTTGCTTAAGCTGTGTCTTAGTGCTTTATTGTGTTTTACTACGGTTTAAATTGTTCACTGATGTTTATAAGACACTTTTTAGCCTTTAAATACCATAGTTTAATGTTTAAACAACATATCAAGGTTTGGGGTATTTCATAAGTAATTGTGAGCTGCAAGACCTAGGTTTTGTGGGTGATATCTTCACATGTACTAACCGTCGTTGGGGGCCTTGTAATACACATAGCTGGTTAGATTACTTTCTGGCAAACACAGTGTGAATGCGCTTATTTCTAGAAGTACGAAATATCCATTTACGTTGGGGAAGGTCTGACCATCGGCCCATCAAACATATCCTCTGGCCATTGGGTATAAGGGGTCTTATGTTCAAGTTCGAAAATTGTTGGGGCAATGAACCTGCATGCAAACAATTAGTTCAACAAACTTGGGATAGCGTGAAGGGTTGAAGAGGTTATTTGTACAAGGTTTTTTAGACGTGGTAATACTCTTCGTGCTTGGGGTAGTAGGAAAATACGGATGAAAAATTTGACCATTGTAGAATTGAAACAAGAAATTGATAGGGTTGTTGCAGGCTTGAGCACATCTGATTCGGCTGCTCTTTGGAAGGCCTTAAACCGAAAACTATATTGGCTTCTCTTCAAGGAAGAATCAAGATGGGTTCAAAGGTTACGACAGTAGTGGTTAATAGAAGGAGATCATAAGACTACATTCTTCTTTCATAGGGTGCAAAATAGACACTGAAAGGAGTTAAGTTCGGTTTAAGTTTCACTCCTTGCCCTGAATTTACACTAAGTTCTGGTAAATTGAATCTGATTATGGAGAAAGTTATGTCATCTTTGCTATTTGTTGTATGTTGATTCTGTTGACCGGGAGTAATCCCTTCTTTTTTGTTTGATTGTTTATGTTCTTGTTAATTTGCTCTCGGTTTCTTCTCAGCCTAACCCCGAAGTGGGTCATATTTATCTCAGGATCAGGTTTAATCGATAGTAGCTGGTATTGTGTAGTTAATGGTTTATTTCAACCTCAGTGAGTTTCACATGCAATATTCCACTCTCGATTACTCTCCCTTTGCACATTATCTATTGCTGTTCCAAACTAACAACAAGGGCTGCATTTACCATAAGTGGTTTCTGGTCACTTTTTGTGTCAAAATTATAGAAGCGTGTGACTCCAGTTTGGATTCATGGTGCCATTTCTGGGTCTAAATTAAAAACGAGTCCATGGCCACCCCTACTTGCAAGAAACTCCCCATTTTAGATCATAAGGATTTTTGTCTGACATAGTTTCATTGACTCATTATATTCTCATTCAGATACATTATTTTTAGATTTTAGCCTTTCACTATTTCATTTCAAACAATAGTTTGTGGTTTAGCACTAATAATGTGTATGGGTTCGTTTTGTTGCGTTGTTTCATTTAATTCCATATGAAACATTATATCTCTATCCTGGTATTTTATCTACACCCTTGTAGCCTCATAGATCTACTTAACGAATGTGTTTAAGTGTTTGATTCACCTGATAATTATCTGTTTAAGCATGCTTTGGACTCTGATATTGATCTTATGGTTGTTTCACAAATATGTTACACACACAGTTACTTTTGTTTTTCTCTGAATAATGATATGCTTGTATGCGGGTATGAATGAAGGAGAAGGTTTAACACTTAACAAACTTTCAAGTTTTTGAAGTTATAAATGAGTATAGTATGAAGGTGCCATAGGGGAGTTTACCTTAATCATGTTTATGGGATAATCTGATTAGTCTTTCTAAGTTAGAATGTAGGAGCATGAATGCTGGATCGGTTTACACTTCTGAATAGCTTAGTAATGAGCAAGCAAGTGAGGAGCTAGAAATATTGTATTTAATCTGCTATGTACAGCCTAGGCCAATTAACAACTTAGGATGTGGTTAACTAACCTGATAACAAATTAAAAGCTGAAGTTTTTGTTTTGGATTTAGTTTCTTACATTCCACTAGTTTAAAGTCCTTAGTGTGGTCACCAAAAGAAATGAGTAGAAAAGGAGACATTGAAGAATAAACAAAAGTGAAACAAAGTGGTTTAGTAACTTAGTTTAGGTTTGATTAATGCTTGAGATTAGTAACATTAAGCTTTAAACTCTTTGTTTAGGTTAGATTCTTCACCGATTATTTAATAGCAATGAAGTAGATTTGATTGTTTTAAGTTCAATTTGCATATTTTATCAGTTTTGCCATGTTATTCATCATGTTGGTTTGCTCTATGGATTTATCTTTGCACTGTATTACCTCTGTTTTTCATTGCAATCTGTTAGTCTTACTTTATTACTTCTAACTTTCACTTAAGCCCTAGTAATTATCCTATAGGACCAAGCCTTAGGATAGTGGCTGTCTCCTTGTCAAAGGTGAGCCATAGTCCCACCTTGCTAAGATGACACCCTTTACCCCAAATCACCTTTTCAAAGCAAAAAACAAGAGAATGAATTAATAAAATCTTTCTTATTTCACTTAGAATACTTAGAATCTTCATAACTAGATTTCTCACTCAAAATTCTTCCCAAAACTCCTAAGTTCGAAATCTAATCATAATGTCAAATTGTCTCTCAATTTTTTTACAAAAAGTCTCTAAAATTTGTTTTGCTTATTATTTGAGATTCTTTTCTTAGCCCCTTTTAATATTCAAAATAAATTTCAAAAATCCAAAATGTTTAATATAAAAATAAGTTTCAAAAACCTCAAAGCCCAAACTAAACCAATTCATCCAAACCAAAAAAAAAGAAAACCATTCAATTTCAAAAATCAGAAATCATTCGTTAAGTACAAAAAATAATTTCTAAATTCAAAACCAGCAAGTTAATAAGAATTTAATGATAAAATAAAAAATCATTTTAAAATAAAAATCCGAAACATAATGTTTCAAAAATCAAATTTCTTTTAAAAGCCTAAAACCTTCAAAAATATAAAAAACTAAAAAGGGCTTTCCATTTCTAAAAGCCCAACCCTATTCAAAATTCATTCATAAGCCCAATCTAATTATAAAAAAACAAGCCTAGCCCACTCCACAAACCTGACCCAGCCCACAGACCCGACCCGGCCACAGACCCAATCCAGCCCACAAACCCGACCCGGCCCATAAACCCAACCTGACCCATAAACCCGACCCGACCCAATAACCCCAAACCCATCTAAAAAATAAGTCTAAACCCATATAAAAAATAAGCCCAAACCCAAACTCACTTCAAAAGTCACACTTCCCACTTCAAGTATCAACCCCGACCCACCTTCAAAAATCAACCTGAAATACCCCAAACTTAGATATGGTGTTCAAATGATAAACTAAGATATAAGGAGGCTAAATAATGCCTTAGAAACATTAAGAAACATTTCTAATCAAAGAAAATATAAGGAAACACCAAAAGAGCAGTTTTAAAACAAAACGTGCTCTAAGCTTGGAGAGACTTGGGAGAGTACCCAATATTGTTCTAAGACCTTAGTAATATCCTAATGGTCATTTTAAATCAATTACCAAAGAAAACCAAGCTTGAAAACAAGTTAAAACACAAAATGTGCTTTAAGGAGTCTTAAAGCACGTTTTTGAAAAATTGTCTTGTAAATGAGTTTTGAATGGCTAAATGTCCATTACTCTTTAATTAACATGTGTACTATAGTATCACATTTGGAAGTCTATATCAATGGGAAATCAAAAATTTCACAACAATGTGCCTTGTTTTTGAATAGTGAATTAATTAAGCTAGTTTATAACATAAGTCTATATAAGTGAGACATTTGGTCAACAAGGACTAAACTACCCTCATTCATTAAAGGGGGCGGTTTTTAAGTGACTCACCACACTTATCTAGTAAGTAAAGAGAAAGCAAAAATAAGTGAGTTATAAAGTAAAAACACTATTCACCTTTTAAGATAAATATCACCTTTACTTACCTCTCTCCTCACTTCTTCATTCTCCCTTTTCCACACGGTTTCTTGCTCTCTTTCTCTTCTCCATTCACGTAGAGCTCACCTCCATGAAAGCTCCATCTTCCCTTGGCCACATCTTGCTCATTTAAGCTCCAAATCCAAAACAAAATACATATTCCTCTTAGTTAGCTCAAGCTCCTCCTTTCTATCTTTTCAAAACTTCAAGAGCTTCATTTTGGTGCCAAGTCAAACCACCATTAGAGGAGGAAATTCAAGTTTGGAGACTCCATTGGCATCTCCATTCTCTTAAGGTAAAGAAAGTGTAAGAAAATCTAGGTTTCCACCATTTTCTTCACATGTCCGAAAATATATACTCATGGGACTCCATGTTTATGCCTTGTTCTAGCTTGTTTCTACTCTTCAAAGGAGAGAGGAGGTCCTTCTTGCTTCATATCCAAGTTTGTCTTGAGAAACCAAGGTAAAACAATCACATTAATACCTTAAAACATATTTTTAAACCTAGGGTTTGTTCCTTAGGGTTAATGTGTTATCTAGTACTCATTGGAGTCATTGGATATTGGTTAGAACATTGGCAAGGAGACACACATTGGTGACCGAGATTGAACAAAGGAAAACCTAAGGAAGAAAGCTTTTAAGCTTGTGAGAAAACAAGGTAAATTACTTACCTTAAGGTGTTTTGTTGTTTAAGGGAATGAGATGTAGGTATATGATGAGTTTAGTGTAGAGTTTATATTGGGAAGGTGCTATTAAACCTAGGAGAAACAATGACTATACTTGTGAACTTGTGACTTAAGAATATAAAGGTGAAGTACAAGAAGCATCTTATTTCAATGGGAGCCTTGTTGAGTGTATTCGCAGGTTGAAGGCATATATATGTGGAAATTCAGTGGTTAAGATTATTGTCATTTAAGGGCCTAAGTGCCAAGCATTTTAAGTTTAAGCACTATATGATGATGTGGTGTGGTTTTGGTGTAAATTGGGTGTTAAGTTGTTGTGGTGAGAATTTGGGTGATATTGGTTGTTTGATGGAGAAAAACCATGTGTTAGGTGGTATTATATACTAGAGAACCTATGGCAAAATTTAAAGGAGAGTTTAAGTGTTTAAGACATTCTAAGGGAATTTAATGACCAAGGAGGTACTAGGTTGTTCTATAGGTTGTCTTGATGAGAAAGGGTGAGTTTAAGGTGTTTAATGAGGTATAATGACTTAGGCATTACTAGGAAGGATTTAGAAATCAAGAGAGTGCATTTGAGTATTTAGGACTTAGGCAAATGTTGGTGCACAACTAAGAAGGAAATAAGGTGTTGATGATGGAAGTTTAAACTTGTGAAGGAACATTAAGTAAATGCTTAAGAGAGTTTTGATAGTGGAAGATGCTTGGGAGATGATGTTAAAGTGGTGAGGAAAACATTTGGTATAGTGGCTACATTAGGTATGAACCACCACCTAGAAACCTAGAGGAAAGCATTACAAGTGTTAGCATTATCACAAGGAAAATGCATAATGACTAAGGTGGATTTTGGTGAATGATTTAATGTGTTTAGAGGAGGGCTTAAGGTGTATTTGAGGTGCCCAAATGAGGTTATAGCATATTAGAAGACATGAGGAGAAGTTTGGAATTGAAAGAGGCAATTTAAGAGGAAGGTCTGTAGAGGACCGACCCAGGGTCCGACCCAGTGTTGGGTCGGTCGGGCCAAGTTAAGCCATCCGGAATGCCTCTGGACTGGACCGACCCAGGGGGTTTGGGTCGGTCGGCTTAGCCTTGGGTCGGTCGGGCAAAGGTTTAGTGTAGGAAAATGGGTTCTGTAAGGGACCGACCCAGAGGGTTTGGGTCGGTCGGTCTAGCTCTGGGTCGGTCGGATGGGTTTCAAGAGACGGAAGAGTTTCTGTAATGGACCGACCCAGGGGTAGGGTCGGTCGGTGGGTCGGTCGACCCTTAACACTTAGAAAAAAAAAGAAGAGAAATTTTAAATTCTAAGAATGGCAGTGGGTAATGAGGTATGCCTTTGGTAGGGTGGTAATGATTAGGACCCTAAGAACTTAAGGAATTAAGTTAAGGTTAAGTATAAGTTTTAATGTTTAAAGTTAAGGTTGTAAGCTAAGTGGCAAAGATTTAAGAGGGTATTAAATGGGAATCTTTAGAGACTAAGTGAGTTAAGAAAGGTACAAATAACTAATGACCTAAAAATGAATGAATGTTTTAGGTTTGTGAATTGGGACCCCGAAGAAGGTTAAACAAACAACGATCGACGGTGAACGGTACAATCCTTCTTGTGACCTGCTTGCTAACGAGGTGTCCCTCGGCTTGTGTGCTATCTGTTTATTTGCTATGACTTAAACAAGATAAAGCATGCAACCGGTTATATTTATTCTCGTTGTGTTTGTGTTAGCTTTACACTAACCCACGGGACTTGAGATTGTTACTAACCAAGTTTAGTACTTACTGAGTTAAGAATAAGAGTTAAGTTTGATGGTTGTTGGTTAATGCCCGTTAGGGCTTAGCTAGCACATGGTGTTTAAGATGTCTACTAACTGGAACTTGAGTGAGGAAACCCGGGACCGATCTCCGGTCATGCATGCTAAGGAAAAAGGGGACGGTATCTGAATCAGATCCGCCCTCCGCTTAAGGACTTGTCTTCGGACTTGTAGCCTAGGGCCGGTTGCCGGCTCAGCTACGCTGGACTCCCGTCCAGAGTAGGTGGCATTAAGATGGTGCGGTGGGATCACCTAAATCCCAGGTTCGAATTAAGCTACAACCAATCCCTTCCAGGAAAGGTTTGTATACTGAGATTAAGATTAAGAATGAGATTAAGATTAAGGTAAGGTAAGGAATTGAGATTAAGGAATTGAGGACTGAGTAAGGGGGTTACTAACCCACTTGTTAAGGGAACGCTTGAGTCGTTCATTGGTTGTGAACTATATATGTTCATCTGTGGTTATTGTTATTGCACTTCATATTATGCATGTGTATGTAATCAATTTCCATGCTATCGACAATTAGTCGTCGTAGCCCCGTTAGCTTGGGGGCCATGAGAGGGTGTACCAGCATTCGTGCTGACCCCCTCGGGGGCTATTTTTACACTTGCAGGTAAGAGGCCCATGAGGACGCACTACGAGAGTAGGAGCGGTTAGTCTTAGGTTGGGACATTTATTTTGAGTTCGGGTTGCGCCTGTGCACCCGACTGTTTATATTAAACTGATGTAAGTTTGGGATTATGTTTAAGATACTGGTACTCGGTTGGTTGTGGTATTATGAATGTTGATGTTTAAGCTGGATAAGTATTTTTGGATAAGTATTGTAAGCATTTAAGCCGGTATTTTCTAACGATCAGACCGTGGCAAGGTCCAGGTGTTGTATATTTCCGCTGCGACGTATTTGATTAAGTGTTCCGGTTGCGATAACCACGATAGGCTTTGGATGGGGTGTTACACAACCCAAACTCCAATGTCCACTTTAGAACCAACCCAATCTTCATTTTAAAATCAGCCCCAACTCACCTTCAAAGATCAACCCAAAATCCACTTCAAGGATCCTCTTTTCTAATCAAATTTAAACTCCAAAAATCCAAGAATCATATTAGAAATTCAAAATTCACTAAAATTATTCAAATACTTTTTAAAAGTCAAAAATCAAATTGAAACTCAAATTCTTTCAAAATTCATCCCAAAACTTCAAATTTTAGAATTCAAAATAAATTCCAAAATCATTTCAAAGTTCTAAACAATTCTCATTCTTCAATTCAAATCTCATTCGAATTTCCAAACTCAAAAGAAACCTTTTTGTGAAAAGTTTAAAAAGAAAACTCTTCTAAAATCACAGGAAACTCTTCTCAAACACGCAAAAAGTTTTTCTCCCATAACAAAAAGTTCTTCTAAATTTTTTCTCAAAATTCAATGTTCCTTTACCAAGAAGTCTGAACAATTTCAAACTCAAAACAGTTTTTTCTAAATCACTTTCAAATCAAACTTAAAATTAAAAACCTTTTTGAGGGGAACATGAAATGTCTAAAATTTAAATCATTTCCTTCCTAAGTTAGACATCACCTGTCTCTCTTAAAAAATAAGCAAAGGCGGGGGGCATTGAGGGTCGTAACATCCCTTGTCGCAGTCTGGATTTCTTTAGGCGGGGCATTAGGGTGACTAACTTCCCCTAATTGTAGCCTGGATTTTTACAAGGCGGGGTGCTAGGGATGTAACCGCTTTCCTAGTCGCAGCCTGGATTCTAGATTCATCTAACTCCCTTCTACTCAATTTCATAGTTTTCGGTTTTTAATGTTTTAAAACCCGGGAGTTAGAGGCGTTATTAGGGCTTAATCGAGACCACCTCATCCATGGTGTTTCTCTTTAAACCATACTTTTTGACATAAATAGATTGCCCCATCTTTCAAACTTTGGCACTTACCATTAATTAGGTGTCATGTTCGAGGGGGTACATGAGTGATCCTCCAGGATCATCCACCCTTTTCTCAATAAATCAAAAACAAAATTTGGTTTTAAAATAAAAGAGAGACAGTTTTGACAATCATTTCTCCAAACAATTCTGCCTATGGCATCGTTCCATTCCAAACCCCAAAATATTCAAAAAAATCTTCAAGCCTTTTGAAACTCAAATATTCTTTGAAAACCTTTAAATCCCGAACTCCTTAAGGTTTAAGCCCTTTTAAAAATCTCAAACCCAAAGAACCCTCAATCCTTACTCCAACATCGGTAGATGATCCGACATCCCTACCAAGCATTGTAAAATGACCAAAATACCTTTGAACACACCTATAAACACTTTTGATCCCGAATCTTCTCGAAAACCTGAATACCCCCTTAAACATTTTCAACTCTCGATCATCCCAAAAAAACCGAATGCCTCTTCAACACTCTCGATCTTCCATCACCTCAAAACCCGAACTACTTCCAAACCATGATCTCATCAAAGATTCAACTATGCCAATACTCGAAAATCCCCCAAAGACCAAAATACCTTTGGCTCCATGAAGGACCAAATAACCCTTAGCCCCTTAAACACGATTGACAAATCTCTCAACCCTTCACCATGACCGAAACCTTCTTAACTCCTACAACAAAATCCCTCTTCAATCCCGTAAAACTCCTCATAAAACCCTCAAACCTTTTGACTTCTGGTCTTCTTCACTCCCTTAATCCTTAAACATTTCCCTGATTTTCATTCTACATTCGATCAACCATCAACCCTTCAATCCTTTTCTTAGGTGCTAGCTTGGCAGAAAAGCTCACCATTTCAAGTTTCCACTCTCAATTCTCCTAATAATCCTACCTTTATGGCCCATTTTAATATAAATCTCTTTAATAAGGTTTTAAAAGAAGGTAATCCCAACAATAGGAGACCGAGGTTTCCTCGGGCACCTTCCGACACTGCTGGAAAAAAAAGAATAAACAACGCCCCTTTAAAAATGGTTATATTGTAAATCGTTTTTTTTTATAATAGGCGGGACATCTTAATAAACGCTTTGCTTAGAAAGCGTTGTTTATGTTATCGCGCCCAAAGACAAAAACAACGCTTGCTTACAAAGCGTTTTATAAGAGATACGTATAAAAAACGCTTCTCAAAAGAAGCATTTTTTATGTCTTTAGGCGCGATAACATAAAGAATGCTTTAGCTAAGAAGCGTTCTTTATGCTGATCGTATAGTAGCATAAAAAACGCTTCTTAAGTGATGCGTTCTTTATGTTACCTAAATTATAAACAGTTTTCGCCCTCCCGCCCAGTCTTCTCATCTGTCTAATCGCGACTGTTCCCCTACCCACCCGCTCTCTGTAAACCTCGCTCTCACTCTGTAAACCTTGCTCTCCCTCTGTAAAAAACCTCGCTCTTTCTGCTTTATCTCCTCTCAATCGAAACCAGTACCCAGAAACATCACAATATTTGCCACCGTGGCGCCTCTCTTCTCTTCCCTCCCGATAAGTGATCTTCTATCTTCCGGCATTGGGACGATGAAGGCAAGCCACATGCATGCGTAGATCGATATCGGCGCCTCTCGCTATCGGTAATTTTGCCCTCAATCTACGAACAGATATATACATATATATGTATGCATGCCTATCCTTTTTTGTCATATATATAATCTTCGATTGTAATTAATGTTTGCGAAATCGCACGAACAGGACATATATACATGCCTTGTCGCACGCACGGCGCCTCTGGATTACAACCCCACAACTAGCGAAAGGAACATACATGCGCGCTAGATCTTTCGGCTCTATTCTTGGGCTGATGAGGTATTTTTGCAAACCAAACTTCTTAATTAGGAAAATACATGCTCTGTTTGTTAATTTGGGGTTAAGGCGTCTGTTTGATAAAGATTAAGGCGTGAAATATATTGTGTGTGTATTGTTTGGGAATAATTTTGCATGCAAACCAAACTGTGGCGCGCATTTGCTGTTAACCTATGTGTGCTTGCAAACCAAACTTGTTAATTAATCAGGAACATATATACTCTGTTTGTTTGGGATTAAAGGCGTGAAATAAAGTGTACGCGCGTGTGTTTGGGAATAATTTTGCATGCAGACCAATGAACTTGCTGGTTTTTACTATGTGTTGATTGTTGTTAATCAAGGGCGCATATTGTTGTACTATGTGCCGATTTTTACTTGCTGGTTGTACAATTAATGGACTTGGGAATTAATGTGTAATATAATGCGTTTCGGCATGCATACAAATATAGTATATATGGTGAAATTAATTTGTTTAGATTTATAGGGTGTATTAATTAATGCTATATATTATATTATAGTATAATCTAGGGTGCAAATATTAGATGACTATAGGATGTATTAATTAGTTACAAAGACATAGCATTACGGCAGCTTGCCTGACGTATTCCCCTTCCCCATATTGCTTTTACCTTAACATCCACCCAGAAGTTTATCTACGTTTCTACCAATACCAACATCAAAAACTTTTAAGTTCCTTCACATTCTTCTCAGAGTTGTTATCCGGTCAAGCTAGGCATTCCAATTAACCCTCTAATGTTTTGGAAATCTATATGACCACCATTGGCCATATTAGAGACCTCTAGCGCTACTTACAGCTTCTTAATTTCTTGTAGTTATTATTTTAGTATCCCTTTACATTTTTTGGCTAGCGACTATGACCTTCGATCGTCATCAACCTATAATAAAAAAAATTGAACTTGGACGGGCCCACCAACTTTATTTTCCTTCTCGACCTTTCTTCTCTCCTTTTCGATTCCTATAGTCACCTCTGACTAGTATGTATGCTGTAGAAGCTTCAGTAGACCGAGCAATCAGAACTGGACAGCACTGAAACATCACAGAGAAAATCGGATAAAAAGTCAGACGAATTTGGCCGATGTAGACGGTTTCTGCCTCTGTTGAAGATGAAAGTACCGGCAATCATGATGACTCTTCTACTGATACAAAAGAGACAGTAGAAGAAAAACATGGTACAAAAGAGACAGAGGCAGATATAGATGAAAGGATGAATGAGAACTCAGAAATAGAGAGGTTGAAGAAATTGGCTAAATAGTTAAGTGAGGCTGCCACGAAGTAGAGTCCGGTGGCGATTAACGGATTACCGGCATACTTCATAACCTTGAATGAAGAAAACGGTTTTCTAGAATAGTGGTATCAGGAGGATAAGAGGAAACTTAGTCAA
This sequence comes from Limonium bicolor, assembly GCA_023374045.1. Classification (NCBI taxonomy): domain Eukaryota; kingdom Viridiplantae; phylum Streptophyta; class Magnoliopsida; order Caryophyllales; family Plumbaginaceae; genus Limonium; species Limonium bicolor. The sequence continues at coordinate 49,704,583 of CM041782.1, forward strand.
TTATATGGTGGCATGGGGGACTATATGAAGATAAAGTGGTACCACATCTCCCGGTTGATGAGTTTCATGACTTATGGATGGAAACGGAGGTGGAGAAGCTAGGCACTTCTCCATCTCCAGTTTCGATTGGATCTTCTTTTAGTTTTGAACATCGATAGGTCTGAGAAATCTTTAAACGCTAGGACATGACTGTCTGTAGATTGCATGTAGTCATTTGGAATACTAGTCACACTGTTGATGTGGGGTGCATTGTATCTTTTAAAAAAACTAGATGAAGGTCCCTTGGCAATTAAAAAGATTGAGAGATTCCCCCTAAGTATGATTCCCCCTGAGTTTGCATATATTAAGCGACTTTAACAAATGATAGCAATAAGTGATAGTTTTTATGCACAATAAGTGACTGCTTTTATGTTATACTGTAACCTTAGTAGATAACTTTCTACTATGGTTATAGTATAACATAAAAACTATCACTTATTGTGCATAGAAGCTGTCACTTATTGCTATCATTTGTTTCTTGATAGCAATAAGTGACTGCTTTTATGCATAATAAGTGACAGCTTTTATGTTATACTATAACCATAGTAGAAAGTTATCTACTAAGGTTACATTATAACATAAAAGTTGTCACTTATTGTGCATAAAAACTATCACTTTTTGCTATCATTTGTTAAAGTCGCTTAACATGCAAACTCAGGGGGAATCATACTTAGGGGGAATCCCTCAATCTTTTTAATTGCCAAGGGACCTTCATTTAGTTTTTTTAAAAGATACGATGCACCCCACATCAACAATGTGTGGCTAGTATTCCAATTGACTACATGCAATCTACAGACATTCATGTCCAAGTGTTTGAAGATTCTCCGACCTATCGATGTTCAAAACTGAAAGAAGATGCGAATCCAATCCAAACTGAAGATGGAGAAGTGTCTTCCTTCTCCACCTCCGTTTCCATCCATAAGTCATGAAACTCATCAACCGGGCGATCTGGTACCACTTTATCTTCATATAGTCCCCCATTCCACCATATAATCGACTAAGGTTCCTCTTATCCTTCTGATACAACTACTCTAGAAAACAGTTTTCTTCATTCAAGGTCATGAAGTATGCTGGTAATTCGTTAATCGCCACCGGACTCTACTTCGTGGAAGCCTCACTTAACTATTTAATCAATTTCTTCAACCTCTCTGTTTCTGAGTTCTCATTCATCCTTTCATCTGTATCTGCCTCTGTCTCTTTTGTACCATATTTTTCTTCTTCTGTCTCTTTTGTACCAGCAGAAGAATCATGATCGTCGGTACTTTCATCTTCAACAGAGGTGACAACTGTCTTAGCGAATTGAAAATTTCTTCTCAGGTACGTATTATAAGTACTTTTGTGTTTGAATTGGTGATTTTAATTATTTGCGCATTTTTGGATAAGTTTAAATGGTGCACTTAATCGCTTTTATAATTCTGTTGTGCAGCTTGTTGATTTCTTCTCAACACTTATTTACAAGTCGATCGATCTCAAGTTTGACAATAAGGAGAGGGCGCACACATGTGTTGAAAGCACTAAATTGATCAGAAGAAGTCATGAGTCATGATCTATCTTTTCTTTTTTTCAAATGGTTGTATTGTACATGTTATGATCGAAGTACTTGAACCATTTTTAGTATTTTGGTTACCATTTTTAGTATTTTGGTTAACTAGCTAGTTACAAATGTTGTAGTTGATCGATACTACACTTAAGCGTATGTGCGCTAGCTGGTATATAATATTAATGCAACTAAGAGTACTGCTGTTGATCTATATATTAATTAAAATTCACCAGTTTGGTTGATATGGTATATACAATGCAAATAGGTTTTGAATGATTTTGTGATTTTAATTTTGTGTTACGCGCGGAGGGTAATAAATTGTATAAAAAAAATATAAAAAAAAGACCATATAAGAAACGCTTATATGTATAAGCGTTTCTTATACTCTCGCGCCAAATGACATAAAGAACGCTTGTCTTGATAAGCGTTTTTTATAAATCTTCATAAAGAACGCTTATAATTAGCAAGCGTTTTTTATAGTCGAACATAAAGAACGCTTTCACCATGAAGCGTTCTTTATGCCTCATAGATTCCCGCCGCCTTACCCGCTTTAAAAAACGCTTTAGCGATAAGCGTTCTTTTAAATTAATGTATAAATAACGCTTACAACGCGTTCTTTAAAAGGCTCGACCATTTGCGTCGCCGGCATAAAAAACGGTTATTAAGCGTTCCAAACGACAAATAAAAACGTTGTTTATTCCATTTTTTCCAGCAGTGCGAAGTCATGGTAGTTGTCACTTCCAAGGGGTGTAACCCAGTACGAACCCACATAGAATCTCTGGTATGATTAGATAAATCCTATCCACATGCAACAAATCTCATAGACAACAAATGGTTCTTATAACCCTTCTCTTTCCTTCCTAGTTAATCGTAGGTCAAACTAGGTAGTGATGCTAGTCAATTCTGTCCTTAGGGCATAAGTCCGTGTGGAGACCATTGAGAGCGGGTGTAGTGCTCATTGGTATTCCCCTTGAAGGTTTTTGGGAAAGAAGAACGATAAAGTAGGTATTTGAGGGATGCCAAGAAGCGGGTTTTCGCCCTTCACCGAATGACAATTTTAGAATCTAGGCTTTTCAGTCAAGAACCATTTAGATAGACCCCCCTCATACAAAAAAACCATCCTCCACAATTTGGCGACTCCATTAGGGAAAACTTGAGTAAGTTTTTCTCATAAACTTGGTCAAGGAAGACTAAACTCCATTCCAGATTGTTAGGATTTCCCCTTTTCTTTCAAGAGATTCATTCCAAACCATTAGGATCTTTCTACTCCACACTAGAGTGTGTACCTGATGAGGACAACTAGGATATGATAGATCCTCAACAAACATGACAACAATTGTGTTAATTATTAGCTCATGATTAGAAAGAGACACTTAGGTTGAATGAAGCTGACTTCCCTTTAGGTTAATAAACAACAAAATGGAATAACCACCCTCAGGCAAAACACTTAGTAAATAGGTTGGTGCAAATTTCATTGCTTTATTGTGGGTTGTGGGTGCATTTTGGGTAGCTTAGGACATGCATTCCTATGTGCCGCCCATTAAATTCATAGGTTGGGATCCCAATTGGTCCACGATTGATTCTCCATGAGCCGGGTCATTCACTGAATGCTTAAAACCCAAGGGGCAACATGGTCATCGACCTACACCCTGAAAGCTGATGACCCAAAAATATTTTTCCTTCACCGAGTCCAAAGCCCGCATATAGTGAGCTCTGAGCCTTCAGTGTCCAGCTACCTAGTCCAGTGTCAAAGATGAGTTTGATGGGTAGTCACCCCCTTGTATTCCGATTGTGTAACCACCCTTCGTCTTTCCCTGAAGATTGCATGGGTTCAGTTCTCTATGCATTCCTTTGCACTTTGGGTGTTTCTAAAGTCTATGTCACGCTACCCATTCATAAAGGATCCTATATTTAACAGATACCAGTACATGACAAAGCGTAATCAATGAATAATTTGAGCTTTAGACACACCTGATTGTGTCGAGGATTGGAGACCCAATCCCATGCAATACTTCCCCATGTTTCCTAAAAAGTGTGTGTGTTGTGATTATCCCTGGCCATGTATCTTGTGATTTTATCACTTCGAGATTCTTGACCTTTTGAACTTAAGCACTCAACGACGGACTTTCTCAATGACATGCCCCACAAGGCGTAGCATATGCAAATCCCGAGAGATGATAGTGAAGGAATGACGAACCTCTCGGTTATTAGGGAGCAAGACGAGATTAGAAAGTGATAATCCCAACATTCACATGAAATACTCCAGACTTAAATATGATGATTAAATTATTCTAACATGGTATATAAGGGCCTAATAGTGCCTAAAGAATATTGGTGAAGAAAATAAAGCCAAAAGAAAAGAGAAAAACGCTTAAAAAACGTAAAATATAAAAATGAGCGTTATGCAACCACATGAGGTATATGACCTCAGTTAGGGTCCTAGATGGATTTCTAAGGCTTAATTACACCTAAATAGTATGTGGGAACAATTCTCAAAGAAAACGGATCCAAATAATGGGTTAAAAACGCTAATGAAGCCTTAAAGCACGTTTTTTGAGAAAACCCGAAAACGTGGATTTAAGTGGTCAAACAGACCCGTAAAAATTGTATTTGACTATATAACTATAATTAAACATTAATGGAAGCTTAAGAACCATTAAAATTAAAGAAACGAGAAAAATCCGGAAAATGGGCCCGGTTAGTGAATAATGCTCAAACCGGGAATTTAACGAGCGTTTCTTGTAAAAGACGAAAAACGCCCCAGCTTATATGTACATAGTGGGTGCCAGTTTTTATGTGCAATAATCCTCCCCTATATACTAATAACTAGTTAGAAAAGAAAAGAAAAAAGGTACAAAAGCAAAAAGAAAGACTCTCTCTCCTCTCACTCTCATTCTCCCCTCTCTCTCACGTTGCTTTTTCCCTTCTCCCCCTGATTCCTTTCTTCTTATTCCTCTTTCTGGGTGATTTTGAGCTCCCTTTTATGGCTTCCTCATCTTTCTCTTCATGCCTAAGCTACATCCAAGCTCCAAATCCAAAAATAATTGCATATTTGAACTCCTCTCACCAAGGGCTACACTTCCCTCTTTTTAAAATTTCCATTGGTTGAAGTTGACCTCCATGGGTATATCCCATTTGAAGAGCAAATCATATTTTTGGGAGCTAGATGGCTCCCTCTTTCATTTAAGGTAAGAAAACACCAAAAATCTCTTGATTTTGGTTTTCCTTCTCTTCCTTGGTCATGACCGAATTCAGCCTCTAATGTGGCACTCTTCTTCTCTTTGTGTGAGCATTTGTTCAAGCTCCAAGAGTGTAGTTGGAACCCCCTCTTGATTCATGATCAAGAACAAATCCTAGGGTTATAAGGTAATGCCCTAATTCTTGTGCTTTGAGCACCTCTTTGAATTCTAGACTAATTAATAAGCCTAAGAGTATTGCTTAGTGCTTAGTTTCCAATTTGAATATTGGTTTAGAGTATGGGAAAATGCATTACTACCCTTGACCGAATATGGAAGGAGAAAGAGAAGAGGAGAAGATTGGAGAAAGAAATGGAGAACTAAGGTAAATGATCTACCTTGATGGTTATTCTAAATGCCTTTAGAATTTTGGGTTGGGAAATAAAAGATGAATAAAAAATCTGAACCGAAAATGTGTTTGATTGAGATTAGAGAGATTTATGGTTATGTTTATGCAATGATGAGATTAATTGTGATTTGAGGGCCTTGGAGCCAAGTGGTTTATGATTAGTGCATTTAATTGTGTATAATGAATTTCGAATGGATTTTGTGTGCTGGTAGGATCCATTATGGATGTGGCTAGTGAATTGATTAGGAAATGAGAAAATGGTGCATTTGGACATGTTTGATTTGTGACAAAGTTATGGTGAAATTTTGGTAGAAATCCTAAGAAATTTAGGTGACTTGGGGAGTTGATGCTACCTAGGGTGAACTAGGTGTTTGGGGAGACCAATTGGATTAGTTAAGCACCTTGAGATGTCAAATGAAGGAGTATAAAGAGTGGAGCAAAATATGTAGCAAATGTGTTGTTAAAGTGTCTTGGATTGCCTAGAGGTAAAGTAGCTTGTATAGCCTTAAGAATGGTAAGAGAATTTGGGTATTGTAATTGCAAATGGCAAGGAAGAATTTGGTATGGTCACAATGGTTGGAAGTATTGTAAAAGTTGTCATGGAAGGGTAGTTAATGCGCTAGTGTGCATAAGTGTGAAAATGGGAGTAGAAATTTGTAGGATTAAGCAAGAAATGAGTAAGAGTTTAGCTAATGGTTTAGTAGGGTTTAATGAGTGCTTAAGGTGTAATAACATGGTTGTAAAAATGTGGAAATATTAGGAAACATTTGGGTGAGGATTAAGGTTGGATTTGGGTTTGAAAAATGTCAAGTGTAACAGCTTTTAGCAGGGTTCGGGACTTGGTCCTTGGACAAAGTCCCTGACCGCACCTTAAAATGAGCCGAAACTTGCCTAGAAAGGTTGGTCTGGGACCTAACCCTTGCAACAAGTCCCGGACTATGAGTAAAAATAAGTCGAGAGAATTTTCTGTGGTTGGTCCGGGACTATGGACCCGGACCATGTCCCGGACCAGGGTGAAATTGCAGCCGAAAGTTGTTTTCTGAGTTGGTCCAGGAGTTTAGGGCAGGACCAAGTCCTGGACCACACTCAAAATTCACCCGAAAATGTTTAAATGCATCTAAATGGATGAGGATTGAATAGTAATGGTTTTAGATGATGTTTAGGCCATGTTTGGTGACATGTAAAGGCCATTAAAAGTGTAAACAAGTTTGAGAAGTGAAGGAGAAAGTTGAAGACTTAGGTACACTTGAGCAAAACTAAGATTAACGGGATGACAGGGTTAAGTACGGGAGTAATAGTAGTTTACATACCGTACAAACTTGATATTAATAGAAACATTCAAATGATATCAGTTGTTCGAGAGTTAACTAAGGAGCGTGAGACGACGCGATAAAGTAATTCCTTGGTGACAGGTATGGTTTTCTTGCAACTTGTGTCCCTCCGTGCTATGCTCGGCTTGTGTGTTGCTTGCTTTGTCTGCCTACCTAATAAGACAAAAGCATACATTTTTTTACTACATTTGATATTTTATATCTTGATGCATGCCGAGTGATTAACCGTCCTTGCTTGAATACGTGGTCTAACTGAGTGATGTAGAGCGACTTGAAAACGCCTAGCAATTGGATTAGGACTCGTAGAATGAGTCGAACTGTGAAATAATCGAACGTGGGAAAATGCACAGGAGTTATTGATTTGAGGACAACGATAACCCAAACCTTATGAATTCACTCTAAACGAGAAAAGTGACACTCGGGACTAGTGAACTCCCTTATAACGATTAGTCGACTTTCGGTATGAGGTCATGACTTAATGCAAGAAAATAACCAAACTCCTAAGTAATGGAAGTAAAGGGGCGACCCTTAAATGGGTGTATACAACGTATTAGGAGAACCTCCTAAGTTGTGAGATAGCATTGAGAGAGATGCGGCTGACTAATTTACTCATATATATATATGAGTATCTATTGTTACTAACCCGAGAGTTGGGTTAGGGGGATTGTGAGTCACACGTGCAAGGAAGAGGAAACAACAGAGCGTTTGTTTCCGACTCCGTGGTCGAACTCCCTTGTTACAGAGCCGTGTGCCACATAGTGGTGCCCTGCGGGGCCGTGTGCCACATAGTGGTGCCCGATTGGAGTGAGACTGGCAGAGCTTACCCGTCTAAAGAGGTAAGGTGGGTATTATGGGCTGGGAAGAGGATACATGAGAGAATGTTTCTAATTCCGTGTTGACATTATAAAGCCCAGTGGTGAGATCTATATGTGTCTCTGCCCGGAGGCCTACGAGGCTTAACTTAATAATTACTCAAGAGTAGAATAATTGAGGAAACTAGATCGGGACCGAGAGCGTCCAAGGATCTTGGAGTCTAGTGAATCATCTGGTAGTGATGGATAAATTGTGAATAATGAGAATGAGACTTGCTTGAGATAGGGTTTCTCAAGGCTTAAGAATGAGGTGAATTAATCTAATGAACATGATGTGTTACTGTTGGAACCCAAGGTTTTGCTGATTATGGCAATAGAGTAAGTCTGGTGACAGAAGAAATATCACTGATAATAGCATCAGAGCAAGTCTGGGCGATGAACTAGTCTGACTGAGGAAGGAGTCGTTCTGCGACACAAGATTCTCATGGAAAGTTCTAGAAGCTTAAAGGTGACCTTCTACTGTTAGAACGTGGAGAAAAACATGGAAAAATGGTCACACACGTTCACATATGATCAGCCCCGAAAATTAAGGCGGTCAAGGGTATAGAGCGCCAGAACGAGTCCCTCTGCAGAGTAGTTGCAACAATTTTGGAGTATGCTTGACCAAGAGGACGTGGAGCACCATCCTAAACGTTATGACTACTAAATAGGAGAAGTTACTTTGGGTATTATCACTATATAAGCAAGGAGAAGTCATTTGTAATAGACGGAGCTTTCACTTCCACATTTCAAGAAAGAGAGAAAGTCATATTGAGAGAGAAAGCATTTCAAGAGCTATTAGTGAGACTTTGTCATTTAGCTTAGGTATTTATTACCTAGAGAGCACACATAGAACACTCCCATTCACTCCTTGTTATGCATTGATCTAAGCCGAGAGTAGAGCGAGTGTTGGATGAGACAGAGTACCTCTGTCGAATCCCAAGATAGGAAGCTAGGTTGTAATTCACATTGAATTTCAATACAAGCAGAATCCTATCTTGTCAATTTTAAACAAAAGCTTCCACGTCATTATCTTCTACAAATACTTGTTCTACAAGTAGGGTTGGTCTGAGACTAACACCTCAGACCTACTCGGTCAGCACCCCGATCCCATCAAGTGGTATTAGAGCCTGCGTTGGCTGACAAATCTCCTAAGATGGTATAAATCTCCTACTCAAAAATGTCTGAGTCAGGTACCACCAGTTTGGTGTGCTTGATGGCTCACAATGCTGAGAAAACCGCTCATGATCAGGTAAGTGAGACTCCCTCTGCGATGAAAATTTGCAGATATTGTGGTTATGATGGTCATACAGACTCTTTCAGTAATAAACTATGTCATGATTTGTCATTTAATATATCGCATGTGTCTGCAATTATCAAAGCTCGTGATCTTTACTATAATAGTTCTTCATCATTGTCGAAGAGGGGACCCAAGTATACCTGGGTTCCCAAAACTAACTAGTAGCTTTTTGCAGACAGAGGGGCTCGGAACAATGACTCTTGGTTTCTGGACAGTGGTTGTTCAAGATATATGACAGGAAACTAAGTTGAGTTTCTGACTCACTCTGACCATCAAGGGGGAAAGGTTACTTTTAGAGACAACATGCATATAAAAATCATAAGAATTGGCTCCATTGGTAACCTCTCTTTATTTAAAGTTCATAATGTTTACTTAATTGTTATTTTTGGACATAGTCTCTCAAGTGTCTCTCAAATTTGTGATTTCTCCAATCTTATGTTATAAGATTTACGACTCTATTACTCATGATTGTAAGGAAATATGGATTATGACTCTAATTCTGGTGATCTTAAGGCAATATGGCACATGTTGATATGAATATCCGATACATATATATGAGAATCACGTGCAGAAAGCAAGCTGACTCGGTCTGTAAATCATGTACTGAAGCAAGCCGACTATCTCTGCGAATCTTATGCAGAAAGCAAGCTGACTCGCTCCAGCTTCAAGTACTTTGAAGACTACGATATTTTTGATCAAAGTATTACCATTATGTATGATAATACCTGCTAAGGTCATCAAATTCTCTAAATTTCATGCTCGCACTAAATTTTCATACTTGAGTTCTCAATTCTTATAAGATTATGTGGAGATGAACTTAATCTAATTAAACTAAGTTTCCACAGACCCTAGCTTGCTGATATCATCACCTAGGCATCACCCATGGTTGCATTTGAGCTCTTTCGCACACACCATGGCATGACTCGTTCTGACTGAGGTGGTTGTATCTCCTCTCCCTGTTGGAGGCGAAGTCTAGGTATTCAGGTATAGTCTTTCTGGCACAAAACTCTCCTTGGTTAAGTAGTTCAACTAAACATTGTCTACAAATTTTTGTTTGAAAACCCGCAAGATTTTCCATACCAATTCGACCAAAACACCCACATCAACCATCTCTCTATTCCAAAACCTAACTCCATCGTCCTTGAAACCATTGCTACTTTACCTTCACAATCAACCCACAAATTATCCTAACCCTCAAACCACTCCTACTCACTATCCCACTCAAAGCCGAAAACCCTCCAAACAAGGCACTATTGTTATCCCAACTCCCGAAACCATCACTAAGTCTCCCATGGCCCTCTCACCACACAAAAATCCCATCCACTTTGGGTCCATCATTACTAATGCCCAACTCACCCTACAGCCCTAGTCGATTGCCAAATCTACCTTGCCCAAGCTCCATTACTATCTCAACCGAAGCCCTTGCCACTCCTACCAAACCCACTACCACTACCACTTAAGCAAAACCCACTACCTCTTACTACCTAAGTCCATCACAATCCTTTCCCTTCATTCGACCAAGAAATATTGCTAGAGTCAATCTGCAGACATAATCGGTCTGGCAAAAATACCCACATAGTTGAAGTAAATTTCCAAAAAAAAGGGAAAGAAAAGAAAAAGAAAGAAAGATAGAAATCCCATGAGAAGGCAAAAACAAAGCAAATTACGATCGTCTCTTCAACTTATATTCATTGAAGAAGACCTACTCTTGCTCCAGCCACCACTTCCAAGAGTGGAACTTGCGCGACTCTGGTTTTCGCTTTACAGCAACGCTAGCTTGCACATATGGGTATGAATACTTTGGCTAATATGTTTCACTACCACGGTTAGCCACATCTAGCACTCTCTTGAGATTCAGAATGAATGGGTCAATACCAAGATGTAGACCAAGTTCTCACCTCATTTCCTAGCCTACACCCCTAACCATACTTTTAACCTATCTCAAACTTTGTTTATCTTGGCGGTGTTTTTTTTCAAACTTTGTCGGTTGGCTATTTATCCATGTGATTGCTTTTGGATGTCAGTCAGACTCACTCTGATTTGCCAGATGATGTCAAAAAGGGGGAAAACGGTGAATCCCATTTTCAGTAAGACGAATTAATGTTTTTGGTGGTCGGAAGACTTGAATTGCACTTAAGGATTTTGCCCTACTTGATGGTCAAGCAGACTGTTTCTGTTTAAGCTTAGTTTAATTCTATTATGCTCTTTTCTCATTGGTCTTGTCTTAAATGACGTGCTCAAACTTAGGGGGTATATTGGACTAAGGGGGAATCAGTCAATAAGGATGGTTCTTCCAAGCTTGTTTTTCTTGTGTGTCTTTTTTTCAGGTTAACTCTTGCTACGAGATTCACTCGAGTGATTTTTGGCATCATCAGCAAAAGGGGGAAAATGTGTGAAGATGTTAGAGTTTTGCTGAAGATTGCCAAAGCCTAGATGCCAGCAAGAGTCGGTTTGAGAATTGATGCAACGTAAAGAGACCAAGTCAAAGAGAGTATGAGTTTAGCGAACAGTAACTCCCATTGCAGAACAAGTCATCCAGAGCCTGCCCACAGACAAAGAGTCACGACAGACGGAGTTTGGTTGTTAACCAGACTCGATATAACAAGCGGTTCACATTCATCTCATCTTATCATTGATGCACAACTTAAGGGGGAACTTTAGTTCATCTTGAAAGATTCGGTTCCCTTTGCCATCATCAGCAAAAAGGGGGAATTTGTTGGAACCCAAGGTTTTGCTGATTATGGCAACAGAGTAAGTCTGGTGATAGAAGAAATATCACTGATAATAGCATCAGAGCAAGTCTGGGCGATGAACGAGTCTGACTAAGGAAGGAGTCGTTCTGCGACACAAGATTCTCATGGAAAGTTCTAAAAGCTTAAAGGCGACCTTCTACTATTAGAACGTGGAGAAAACATGGAAAAAATGGTCACACACGTTCACATATGATCAGGCCTGAAAATTAAGACGATCAAGGGTATAGAGCGCCAGAATGAGTCCCTCTGCAGAGTAGTTGCGACAATTTCAGAGTATGCTTGACCAAGAGGACGTGGAGCACCATCCTAAACGTTATGGCTACTAAATAGGAGCAGTTACTTCGGGTATTATCACTATATAAGCAAGGAGAAGTCATTTGTAATAGATGGAGCTTTCACTTCCACATTTCGAGAGAGAGAGAAAGTCATATTGAGAGAGAAAGCATTTCGAGAGATATTAGTGAGACTTTGTCATTTAGCTTCGGTATTTATTACCTAGAGAGCACAAATAGAACACTCCCATTTACTCCTTGTTACGCATTGATCTAAGCCGAGAGTAGAGCGAGTGTTGGATGAGACAGAGTACCTCTGTCGAATCGCAAGATAGGAAGCTAGGTTGTAATTCACATTGAATTTCAATACAAGCAGAATCCTATCTTGTCAATTTTAAACAAAAGCTTCCACGTCATTATCTTCTACAAATACTTGTTCTACAAGTAGGGTTGGTCTGAGACTAACACCTCAGACCTACTCGGTCAGCACCCCGATCCCATCAGTTACCCTTGTTGTTTGTATTTCCTGCTTGACTGTCTGTATTTAATGCAAGGATGAGTATGTTATTTGTACTACATGTTTTGATTTAAATAAAATCTATCGCATGTTAAGACGGGAATTAGTTGAGTGTGGCCCGGTAGTAGCGGGTTGCACGTCTACCATACCAAAGGTGCTGAGCCCCTTTGGGGCCACCCATTCTTTTTCAGGGACGACAAAGATGGATTACCGTTCGAGAGTAGGACGGGGATGGTGGTTAAGCAAGGGTAGCTGTTTGAATACATGTATGGTTGTATTTGTAGATAGGGTAAGTCCGAATATGTTTCGGCATAGTGAACGTATTAAACTCGGTATAGTTGGTTGAATTGAATCGGTTTAGAAATGGTATGTATGTGACTCGGGGTAGAGTCGGATTGAGAATTGTGTTGTATAAGTATTTGGGTAATTCTAGTCCATCAGACCGGTACTGTTATTGTTAGGCCTTGTTAGTCACATGGGTGGCTAACGGCGTTGTTTCACCCCCGTTGTTTATGGATTTCTCCGCTGCGATTGTACTAATGAACGGGATGATTATGAGCTAATGGCGTAATTAGCGGTAGGGGTGTTACAAAAAGTGGTATAAGAGTGATACTTCGCTCTGATGACTGGAAATACCGAGCTTAGGAAATACCGAGTTAGGAATTAGAGACTTAGGGCTAAGGGTTGAGTGATAGCGTGCGAGATACGCTAGATAAGAACTTCTAGTGTGATCTGGATACCTGCAATACCAAACCCGCCCTCCACATCCCGCGTATAATAACTTGGGAAAGAATGCCAGAGAGAGGGAAAAGCCTCTCTTACTCGGAAAAACCCGATCTGGCAGATATGAAACAATTTTGTAAGAACACAAGAACCTGTCATACGGTAGATTCCAAGAACCGGAATCCCGGAGACGGTTCCCGTTTGAACAACAATATCCGTACTTTATGGCGGTAGAATGAGAATCCTAACCATAGGAGACTGAAACTTACAACAACATGAGGCGACATGCTTAGCAGTCGCGGGAACCTGGCTGGCCAAGCAGCAGTAAGTAGGAAAGCACTGGTTGTGCAACGAAGTGGAAAGGAGCAGTAACGAAACCCGAGACACAAGTCTACGGGATCGCAAGTGTTAGAAAATACCACCAACGGTATGCCAAACGACTAAGGAAATAGTCAGGAGCAGTTTACTCCAAATCCATAACACCGAAGAGGTTACAATACCTGGCCAACATGGCTCGAGACAACTACGAGAACATCTATAAGATATACACTACAATAGGACTACAACGTAGTGCCTAAAACATGTTAAGTCTTAGTAACCACTGTAAATGTGTGGGAACGAGCAACAAGGGATGACACAAAACTAAATAAATAGGGGTCTCCAAGAATGGAGAAGCGCCTGATTAATGACTACTATGTTAAGACAAATGAAAAGCAGCTCAGAGGATTAGTTATCAAACTAAGAAATCAAAGGAAGAGCCAATACAGCTACTGAATACGCTTGGGAATAATACCGTAGCCGGTATAGGGTAACCCAAAAACCACCTCGCGCACTTGCCACGACAAGTGCAGTAAGAACAGGACCATGTAGAGAAACTTTTAACAAGCGACAAGTACTTAGTGAAGTACCATGGAGCAAATATAGGATCACAAATCCTAGGAACTTTACCTTGGAAGGGCCTAACGGCCTGACCATTGTATTAAAAGATATACCAGTCAGCGAGAAGCTAGACTTGGTCAGAACCACCCGACATTGGAATGCCATAAAGATTTTTCTTTCAAACTCAGAATTTTTTAAAAACCCCCAAATTTTTAAAACCAGAATCGTAAGAACCACAGCAAGTCATCATAGGACGTTACAAGAGGAGTTGACAACAGAATACTTCCCCTAGGCGTGTGACGAGCATTACGAGTGTACAAAAACTAGATGTGGGACGACCGCACTCCGATAGAAGCTTGCGGGCCTGACAGACCTACTTATAGGTTAGTCGGGTAAGTAGCAATGTATCAGTAAGGTACCCCACATATGTATAGAAGTAGTGTACGGAACACGAGAGGTAGCCAACTCCGTTCTACGAACTGCAAGTAAGTTCACATCAGAACACCGGATTACCCTGAACCATTGAAGAGGAAGAACTTAGTTGAGCTAACGAGTATAAAGGAACTCAGAGAATCCATCTAAGGATAATGAATGAGAGTTAGGAAGTGCAAGGAGCACGAGTTATTAAGTATAGACATTGGATATGTCTCAAAAATCTCAAAGCAAATGCATGATAGAGGGAATGACTACCCAACCTAAAATCCGTAAGGTAAATGCCTAACATGAACACGTCAATGTTCAGTGAGCGGGATAGAATTCCCAGAACAATCACAAAGACCAATGGGAAATATCATACTTCATCGAAGGGGATGTTAAACCCGGTCAAGAACACAAGGAGAAAACATCCATGGTCTAACCAAGAACGGGAGACATTATAACCTTAAACGGGATAGTTTGGTACACGGTATCGCATGGCGGAGTAGCGAACGCAACATACCCGCAGATACCAGCCACATCAAATGGCGTAATTCAGCAACACCTAGGAGCAATCCTTGAAGGGTGTTCGAGTCAACAGAAGTTGAACGAAATATCGTAATAAAAACACCTAAGCTAAACGAACACTTGGGTAGAACCCCGAAGGGATCCCACTTAATAGGGGATACCTTAAATTGCTAAGAGGCACTAATGAATATCAGACTGCCTGGAGGGGCCTTCCATGAACGGAAGCGTAATGCAACAACCTTGACATGGAGCCCAGTACTACCTACAAATCGTTTGATGGTGTACGGAGAAGCAGAACTTGTATAAACAACCTGCAAGAGCATAGCTCGAGGCAATATGGCTTGTAAGCCATGAACCAACTACGTGATGCAGTTTCAAACGGTTGCGAAACCCCATTGAATGATAAGAAGAATTGCCTGTTATGACACTAGTTAAAGTAAGAAAGTAATTGAGGTAAATGAATAGAACGACGAATGAATCAATTGATTTGAATTCAATGTAATGAGCAGTTTATAGTAAAGACTACTCTAGTGTCACTGTTGGCGCCGTTGCCGGGGACTTGATTTATTCTAGTCCCTAAGCCCCGGTTAATTCACCTGTTATAATATAATAATCTGTTAATATTATTAAATTGTTAATCCAATTTCGGATATCTGACCTCGGACATTTGACTTTGGACATCTAACTTCTAACATCTTAATATTATTGTCATTTATTTCTGTCATTTAATTTCCATTGTCCTTAACATTTAATTTCCATTGTCCTTCAATTTCCAGTATACTAACTTATAATTTCAAGTATACTAACTACTAACTTTAATTTTCTGTCATTTCTTTCCATTGTCATTTTAATTTACTGTAATTTTTTCCATTGTCTCTAACTACTAACTTAAAATTTCTGTCAACTAATTCCTAACATTTTTATTTATTCTAACACATAACGAGTTTCTTTTCTCTGTTTTGAGTGGTGAATGCCTTTTACCAGGTCAAACAGCCTCCTAGAAAATATTAATAATAACACGGTTGGTTATAATCCAGAGATCGAGAGAACCTTTATGCGCACCCTAAGGCAGAACCGAACTCAACAAAACATTACCACCACAGTGATAGAATCTGACCGGGAAGCTGACATGGCATCTACACCAGCGACAGTTCGAAATATCAACAGGCCGTCTAATCAAGGACAACAGCCTGCCATCATCCTTCCTCACCTTAGCCCATCCGAATACGATGAGTGGCAGAAGCTGAAGCCATATCATCAAATTAGATGTGTAAAGGAGCTGGGCATGTTTGATGGTTCCAGTCCAGACGAAGCCCTGTTACATGTTACAAAGTTCTTGCAACATGCCAACAGTCTTACTGCAACCGACGCAGTACTCTAGTACGCAAGATTGTCATTATTCCCTCACAGCCTAACGGGAAGTGCGAGCAAGTGGTATCATAGCCTGACACCAAGTACCATCGGTACATGGGATGACATGGCCACCAAGTTCTATGACAAATTCCTACCCCCGAGCCGAACGTTGGAGATGATTGCTGAAATCTATAATTTTAAGCAACCAGGGTCGGAGAATATTTGTGAAACTTGGGACCGTTTCAAAGGACTACTACTTACTTGTCCTCACCATGGTCTGACGAAAGAACAAGTATCACAATTGTTCTACAAAGGCTTGATCGGTCCGTGCAGAACAATGGTACTGTCCTCGTTAGGGGCTGACATTCTGAAAAAGCCAGGAGCACAATTTCTGAACAGCATGGAGTCTCTCTGTGAAGAAATCAGAGACTGGGCCTCCGGTGGATCAAGGAGCGGTACTCCAGGTTTATACCATGTTGGGGAGAGTGATAACAAGTTTGACCAGCTGATGAGAAGCCATGAGCAACTCATGGAAAGCAATGCTCAGTAGGCAACAAAAGTAAGTACTCTGCAGAAAGTGGTTGAGCAGATGGCTATGAACTCCTACCCCAGCAAGCTAAGTCGATGATTTCCCGATCATCTACAACCCCTCCAGGGTATGCACCTCTGTCCCAATCATCTCCAGCTATCTCTTGTACACAATGTGGTGGGCCTCATGACTATGAACAATGCCCCCAGCTACAAGAATTAAAAGCAGCAGAGGAGGCAAACTATCTCACCAACAATTCAGGATACAAACAACCTTGGCAACGTAACATGCAATCCAACCTTCGCTACTCAAACACCGACAATATCCAAAACCCACATACACTTCAACCACTCAAAATTACAGACCTCAGTCCAATTTCCAAGGAGGCCAAAGGCAATATCAACAACAGCCTTATGGCAATGAAGCTTCTTCAAGTCGACCAACTCAACCTCCTTCGAATCCTGAGTCTGAAATGTCTCAAATGCAAGAGATGTTTAAAGCTATGATGGGTAAGTCCCGAGATACGCAAGAAGAGGTCGCAGCTCTGCGCAAAGACCAAAAAGCCTTGCAATCTCAAATTCAACAGTTACTCACCCAACAAAGACCACCTGGTCAATTCCCTTCACAGACAAACCCTAATCCAAGAGAGCAAGCAAATTCAATCCTTTTAGACGATGGCACATTCCAATCAACAAACTTGTGTGCAGTCTCCTTAAGGAGTGGAAGGGAACTTGCCACCAGAAAAGGAAAAGAAAAAGAAAATCATGAAGAGGCCTACATCAATGATGAAGACACAACCAATCCAGCCTCACCTCCCTCAGAAATCCAAGTTCCTACTCCTGAAACTCCACCTCCATCTCGAGTTACCATCGACATTCCATCCTCATCTCCTAAAAACAGTGAACTCCCATTTCCCAACAAAATGAAAAAGAAACACCTAGATGAGCAGTTCTCCAAATTCTTGAGCATTTTCAAGAAACTGACCCTCGACATACCTCTAATTGATGCTTTGCAAGAGATGCCTAACTACGCCAAATTCCTAAAGGATCTCTTAACAAAGAAGAAGAAGAAACCTGGAAAAGAAACAGTGCACCTCACGGAGGAATGCTCTGCTGCCCTTCTTCGAGCACTCCCTCCCAAACAAACAGATCTGGGAAATCCCGTAATCCCGTGTTTTATAGGAGGAGTGGACTGTGGAAGCGGTTTATGCGACCTGGGAGCTAGCATTAATATCATGCCCTACGCCACCTTCTTGAAAGTAAAAGGAGGAGAAATGCAACCGGTTCCTTTCAAACTCCAACTAGCAGACAGATCAGAGATCAAGCCCATGGGAATAGTCCGAGATCTGGTAGTTGGAGTTTCTCGCTTTATCTTTCCAGCTGACTTCGTCATTCTAGAAATGGATGACGATGTTGAGGTTCCCCTGATTCTGGGTCGACCGTTTCTAAGTACTGCCAAAGCCATCATTGACGTCCACGATGGGAAAATCACTCTGCGGTACGAGGACGAAACGATCGAATTCGACATGCAGAAAATGATGAAGAAGAGTTCTAACTTTTCTCCTCATGCTAAGACAGTGGGATTAACAGATGATGATGAGGAGGAAGGCGATTTTTCTACAGATGAGGACATGTATTCCCTATCTTCCATCCCGAAAGCTGAAACTGAATCGCTAGAGCAAGTATTATTTACTTCTTTAGAAGAAAAGGTGGAGGATCCGGAAGTTAACGCCATGCTGGCGTATGTAGAAAAAGGAAAGACTGGTTATCAAGCCTACCGGCCACCAATCGAAGAACTCGACAGAAAACCTCAAAAATCAATTCCATTAATAGAACAACCACCAGAGCTCGAGCTTAAAGAGTTACCTTCTAAACTCAAGTATGCCTTCTTAGCTGAAGATGACCATTTGCCTGTCATTATTTCCTCCTCTCTGAATTCCGGGGAGGAAATAAAGCTACTCGAGGTATTGAAGAAACACAAAACGGCGATCGGGTGGACTATTGCTGATATAAAAGGAATTGACCCCTCCTATTGCACGCACCACATCTATATGGAGGAAAACTACAAGTCTATCAGGCAACTCCAACGTCGGCTATACCCTAACCTCAAGGAGGTAGTTAAAAAGGAGGTTCTGAAACTCCTAGATGCGAACATCATTTTTCCTATCTCTGACAGTCCATGGGTAAGCCCTGTACAAGTTGTCCCGAAGAAAGGGGGCATCGAAGCTGTTATAAATGATAAGGGGGAGGCTACCCCTCAAAGAAAAATCACAGGTTGGCACGTGTGTATCGACTATCGGCGCTTAAACTTGGCAACCAGGAAGGATCATTTCCCTCTCCCCTTCATTGATCAGATGTTAGAGCGACTAGCAGGGCAAGAGTACTACTGCTTTTTAGATTGGTTCTCAGGGTATTTCCAAATACCAATCGCACCAGAGGACCAGGACAAGACCACCTTCACTTGTCCATACGGTACCTTTGCGTACAGACGAATGCCCTTCGGTCTATGTAATGCTCCTGCTACTTTCCAGAGATGCATGCAAGCAATATTCGCTGATTTCATCGAATAGAGCATAGAAGTCTTTATGGATGACTTCTCAGTCTATGGCTCTAGTTTCGATAAATGCTTAGCACAACTTGATTTGATCCTAGGACGGTGTGAGGATACAAATCTCGTTTTGAACTGGGAAAAATGTCATTTTATGGTCAAGGACGGGATTGTCCTTGGACATAAAATATCGGCAGAAGGAATAGAGGTGGATAAGCCAAAGTGGAGGTTATAGAGAAATTACCGGCACCAACTACTGTTAAAGACATTCGAGCGTTTCTCGGGCATGCAGGATTCTATCGGCGGTTTATACAAGACTTCTCAAAAATCACTAAACCATTGACCGACCTGCTACAGAAAGATGCCCCGTTTCATTTTGATGAAAGGTGTTCAGCTGCTTTCAAAACTATAACGCAAAAATTGGTATCAGCACCTGTTGTCATACCACCCGACTGGTCTCTTCCGTTTGAGATCATGTGTGATGCAAGTGACTACGCCGTGGGGGCAGCTCTATGCCAGAAAAAAGAGAAGATTCTAAGAGTGATTGCTTATGCCAGCAGGACACTAAACGACGCCCAGAAGAACTATACGACCATTGAAAAAGAGCTTCTGGCTATAGTATTCTCCCTTGATAAGTTCAGGTCGTACTTATGGGGAAGCAAAGTCATAGTGCACATAGACCACTCCGCTCTCAAATACCTATTTGCAAAACAAGAAGCCAAGCCTCGCTTATTGCGCTGGATTCTTCTACTGCAAGAGTTTGACATCGAAGTCAAAGACAAGAGCGGAAAATTAAATGTCGTCGCTGACCATCTCTCCAGATTGGTAACTCCTACGGATAGTGTGCCTATCAACGAATTCTTCCCCGATGAGACTGTCTTTTCAATCACCAAGGTACAAGAGCCATGGTATGCGGACCTGGCCAATTATCTAGTCCCTGGAACAATACCATATGATCTATCTTACTCCCAGAAGAAGAAATTTCTTTCTGATTCAAAGCATTATTTCTGGGAAGATCCGTATTTGTTCCGAGTCTGTGCTGATGGGTTGATTCGCCGGTGTCTCCCTGAAGATGAGGTTTACAGCGTCATACATTTTTGTCACTCACGGGAAGCCGGAGGTCACCATGGACCCACAAGGACCGCTGCTAAGATCCTGGCCTCAGGATTTTATTGGCCGACTCTTCACAAGGATGTTTACCAATTCTGCAAACAATGTGATAATTGTCAGAGAATGGGTAACACATCTAGGAGACATGAAATGCCACAACAGGGAATACTAGAAGTGGAACTCTTTGATTGTTGGGGCATTGATTTTATGGGACCGTTCCCTTCCTCACAGGGCCACCAATATGTTTTAGTGGCAGTGGATTACGTGTCGAAATGGGTAGAAGCCATACCCTGTCATCATGCTGATGCAAAGACCGTAACCAGATTCCTTAAGAAGCACATCTTTACGCGTTTTGGCGTGCCTAGAATTATTATCAGTGACGGAGGATCTCACTTCTGCAACCGTTCATTTGAAGCGCTTATGGGTAAGTAAGGGGTACGTCATAAGGTAGCTCTACCTTATCACCCCCAGACAAACGGCCAAGCAGAAGTTTCGAACCGTGAGTTAAAATGGATTCTCCAGAAAACGGTTAACTCATCACGAAAGGATTGGGCACTTAAGTTAGATGATGCGCTTTGGGCTTACCGCACCGCATTCAAGACTCCCATCGGGATGTCTCCTTTTAAGCTTGTTTATGGGAAATCATGTCACCTGCCTGTAGAGCTGGAACATAAAGCATATTGGGCACTCAAGGCCCTAAACTTCGATTTAGAAACCGGGAGAAAAGCGAAGTTTCAACTCTCTGAACTCGAGGAGTTAAGAGATCAGGCATACCGTAGTGCGACAAATACAAGGAACGCACCAAGAAACATCATGACCAAATGATCCACAAACGCGACTTTAAGGTTGGCGACGGGGTGCTGCTTTATAATTCCAGATTGAGAATATTTCCTGGAAAACTCAAATCTCACTGGACTGGCCCATTCCAAGTTGTTGGAACCACTCCTTTTGGTGTTTACGAACTCCAGAATCAAAAAGGAGAATGCTTCAAAGTCAATGGATCCCGTCTAAAAGGTATGCCGGAATTCTTGAACATAATAATGCTCTGTTCGCAATTTCTTTCTTACAGGAATACGAGGAAGCCTCCACCCCAAAGGACCAGCAGACAACACCTCTACATCATAAGTTTACAAAAGTGTACAAACTTCCTAACACCAGCAGTTCAGATACCTCGCCCTCAAACTCTTCTCCAACCTAAAGCTTGGTCAAATACGTCTAGCTAGAGACGTTAAACCCGGGCAGCTTGGTGTGAGACAACCCACTATCTATCTTTTGTCTTTCCTTTAATTTAATGTTATTTTCGTTTTGTACTATATTTCCCTTTTATATGTTATAATAAAATGCAGGTTTTACTTGAGTTCTTCTGGTTGTAGAATATTCTTACAGGTTCATTTCATGACATTCCACAGCTGCACTCAAGTGTGGGGGAGCTCTACACACTCTACGAAATCTGGGGAGTACACTCTTTCCTTTATTAATTGCATGCCCTGTTAATTTATTTCATCTACGCAATGAGGGCATTGCTTGAGCTTAAGTGTGGGGGAAGAGCCTTTTCAGGGCATTTTGTGCTTAAAATGTTTAAATCTCTCTGCTTATCTTGCATTTGTTCAAAAATTAAAATTATGTACCCTGCTAATGTAGGTTGTTCTCTTTAAAAACAAATACTATTATGAATTGTGGGATAAATGGTACAAATTTAAAATTTTCATTTGATTACTTTTGAGGAGCATTTTTCTTATGCGGTGTGACCAAATAATCTGCAAATGGTTGGATTTTATTGCTCAGGGTTTCTTTCTGTCTTCTCTCTTAGGGATTGCTAAGGGGTGCTTCTCTGTTTAAAAAGAAAGAAGAATACAAAAAATAATAAGGGACTTGCGAGACACCATTGGTAACCAACAAAAGTTGAGTGTTCTTGAATACAAAGGCGTGATGCCTACATTTTCTCATCCCTTATGCAAAAGTGAAACAATGCATGAATCTATTTTTCCTTTTGTTTTCTCCTCAATGCCCATTCTTGAGAGAAGTTGGCCATGGTAAAAGTTCTCAGAGTCACCTAAACAAAGGAGCATTGAAGTACCTTAGATCATACCCCGAAACTCTATATTTTATTTTACCCTGAGCACACCTATGCCACCAGCAGTTGATGGATCACACTCCTCAATAAGTTAAAAAGATCATGAACTGTTCACCTCTTTATCCTACCCTTCATAATAATATTTGTTAGTATTGAGCATTCCCTACTTACTTGGGTCCGTGGTTTTGCTTGAGGACAAGCAGAAAGATAAGTGTGGGGGTGTGATAAGTGTCCAAATGAGCATGATTTATAGGTGTATTTCATATATTATATTAGCACTTTTTCTTGCTCATTTGGACACTTATCAACTGTCACTAGAGCATAAGTCTATAATACAGTTGACTAGGCTTTTAGTTGCCTGTCCTGCTCTCTGTAGTACTGAGACATAAGAATAAAAGTGATGACACCACCAATTTGTCCCATACACGAGCACTATGAGAAATCAGAGGAGTGGGAATACCCCTCATTATTGTGAGACTGCTGGAGCGGTAGATATGTGAACCCCCTCAGAAAGGAGGCTTCATTTGTAACATCTATAAGCTTGAGCATATGATTGTTGCCAAGTGGTAATTTGAACAAGAAGGAGAGATTTCCAAGTTTAGTATGAAGAAGGAGCTTTTATAGCAATTGTCAAGAACCGAAAGTGCAATCGGTTAGAATCAAACACAACGTGTGTAATGCGGACTGTAAGTGGACAACACTCAAGGAGCATAAAAACTTAAAGAATAAGTATATTCAGTAATTAGACAAATAAATGGCAACCATAGTATGGATGGTGGAAGTACATGAGCGGAAGCCGATGATAGCGGATGCCATGTGAATCATTGCTGTATAATGAGGAAGAACAAGGTGCGCGACGAGCGACCAGTATATGAGTATAGTTAGAAAATACTATAGAGAATAAAACAGAATTATGAGCTAGACTCAGTGTAGTCGTAAAACAAGAGATGGTAGATAGACTGGGCAATAAAACCCGCAGTCTGCACCATGTGATGAAAGATCTCACGGGAAACGCATTATTCATTCCTATAGCAATTGCATAGGAAACTGAAGGCGCGTACCTAGTGGATCAACTTAAAAAGTAAGTAATAAACTTTGGGACAAGAGTACCCGATTACTAAATAATCACCAGTACTAAATACGGAAGACTTGTAAACATACCAATGAACATGGCGCAAGCCAGTCAAGCAAAGAGCTAGAAACAAAACCGTGCGGCCTTTGGCCGAAGAAGCACAAGGAGTGTTGGACACACCAACAGTCACGACGAATGAATTTCACCGCAATAAGGCGGGAAAGAAACTTATGAACGTCAAGATAACCAATGCATAAAAAATGCAAGGTAGTACAAGTAAAAGAACACTTGTACATAATCAATATAAGTGTGTGCAATTTAGAAGGCACTAACAATCGAGGAAGCACAACATACTAGGTAGTAGCTCGACCTCAACCGACAGTGAGTCGGAAGAACCAAGTGAGTAATCACGAAGGTATACAGTGGTATACGAAATAGATTCCCAGAGAACTAGATAGAAAATCTATAACCCATCGAATTTGCATATGGTAAGAACCTTTATTCCCAAGAAAAAAAGGGATAGAAAGGAGGATACACAATATTTTTAGAATGACAAAAAGGGCGAACCAAGCTCTAGAGATATCAGGGTCGCACAGTAGAAGCTTGTGGGCCGTAGCTCAAAGGTTAATATACCTAGTAAATACGAGCGGATGACTATTTATCAATGCCTTGAAGCCGGAGAGGCTAGAGCCAAAACCGGTGATGAGTCGGATAAACTCCGATGAAATTTTTTGGTGCAGGGACTAACCGTCAATATGGTTAAGACCCTTTGACCAGAACACATTGCGTAATAGACCGCACGGAGGCTAAAGTATCTCATGGCGGCTGAATGCCTTAGACCAATGTTCAATGATTACATATGGTAGATTACGTGGGCGTAATCCCTTTTAAGGGGGGTAGAGCGAAAAGCCGCTTAGTGTATGTTTTACGTATTAAGTAAGTAAACTACTACGTGCATAACACAAAAGAAATTATTTTGATGATTGATACTTATGTTACATAAACACAAGTGCTCGTTCATGGTGTAATTATGGTTATTGCGCACAGAAGATGCGAATACCATTGATATGGATATACTTATCTTGTTAACTCGGGTGTGAGTATACAAGTGGTAAGGAGTAGAGAAACTCTAGGGAGAATTAGAATCCCGATGATATATGTCTAGTTGAGATTAGACATGGCTTTATGTTGTATGGGTCGGTGCGAAACCGATGTAGAACTTAGTGGGAATGGAATTTCCAAGGTGGTTGATTCAAGATAAATTGAGGATGATTGATGGACTGAGTTCCATCCTTTGGAGATGTATTGCTTTGTTTTATGACTAGATGATTAAAAGATAGAAAATGGTAAATCATTGAATTATCTGATTGTGTGAAACTGAAGTGGGAAGTTGAACTTGATTTACTAGAGATCAAGGGAGACGGAACACAAATTGGGGCGGAAGGATAGTTCATCACTGGTGCTGATCACATCGGGGTTGAACGATTCTTGAAGCTCCCTGTAAGTGGTCACAAGTAATCCTGTTAGGATAGATGCAGTGATCGTGAATTGGGTTTAGTGTGGAATTGTACTGTTATGTACGTGGGTTGTACTAGTATGTACACCCGTTTGTGTAGTACTGTTATATATGCTTGTGTTGTACTGGTATGTACACACGGTTGGATCGTACTGTGATGTACATTCATGTGCACTAGTATGTGCACAGTTCTTAATTGTATTGTTAATTGATTGGGTGTTGTACCAGTATGTACACACTGGCTGGACTGAATTTGAGCCTGTAGGGTTATATAGATAATGACCTTGGCACATGATATGTCTAAATGACTAACAGTATTAGATTCACCAACTTTGTGGGCAAAGTTCCTTAAGGGGGTAGATTGAAATACCCCGGACTTAAATATGGTTATTAAATTATTCTAACATGGTATATAAGGCCTAATAGTGCCTAAAGAATATTGGTGAAGAAAATAAAACCAAAAGAAAAGAGAAAACGCTTAAAAAGCGTAAAACGTAAAAATGAGCGTTATGCAACCATAGGAAGTATATGACCTCTTTTAGGGTCCAAGATGGATTCCTAAGGCTTAATTATGCCTAAATAGTATGTGGGAACAATTCCCGAAAAAATGGATCCAAATAATGAGTTAAAAACGCTAATGAAGCCTTAAAGCACGTTTTTCGAGAAAACCTGAAAACATGGATTTAAGTGGTCAAACAGACCCGTAAAAATTGTAGTTGACATATAACTATAATTAAACATTAATGGAAGCTTAGGAACCATTAAAATTAAAGAAACAAGAAAAATCCGGAAAACTGGCCCGGTTAGTGAATAGTGCTCAAACCGGGAATTTAACGAGCGTTTCTTGTAAAAGATGAAAAATGCCCTAGATTATATGTACATAGTGGGGCTGGTTTTTATGTGTAATCAGCCTCCCCTCTCTACTAATAACTAGTTAGAAAAGAAAAGAAAAAAAAGGTACAAAAGTAAAAAGAAAGACTCTCTCTCCTCTCTCTTTTTCCCCTATCTCTCACGTTGTTTTTTCCCTTCTCCCCCTGATTCCTATCTTCTTATTCCTATGGCTGGGTGATTTTGAGCTCCCTTATATTGCTTCCTCATCTTTCTCTTCACGCCTAAGCTACATCCAAGCTCCAAATCCAAAAATAATTACATATTTGAACTCCTCTCACCAAGGGCTACACTTCCCTCTTTTCAAAATTCCCATTGGTTGAAGTATATCCCATTTGAAGAGCAAATCATATTTTTGGGAGCTAGATGGTTCCCTCTTTCATCCAAGGTAAGAAAACACCAAAAATCTCTTGATTCGGTTTTCCTTCTCTTCCTTGGTCATGACCGAATTCAGCCTCTAATGTGGCACTCTTCTTCTCTTTGTGTGAGCATTTGTTCAAGCTCCAAGAGTGTAGTTGGAACCCCCTCTTGATTCATGACCAAGAACAAATCCTAGGGTTATAAGGTAATGCCCTAATTCTTGTGCTATGAGCACCTCTTTGAATTCTAGATTAATTAATAAGCCTAAGCGTATTGCTTAGTGCTTAATTTCCAATTTGAATATTGGTTTAGAGTATGGGAAAATGCATTACTACCCTTGACTGAATATGGAAGGAGAAAGAGAAGAGGAGAAGATTGGAGAAAGAAATGGAGAACTAAGGTAAATGATCTACCTTGATGGTTATTCTAAATGCCTTTAGAATTTTGGGTTGGGAAATAAAAGATGAATCAAAAATCTGAACAGAATATGTGATTGATTGAGATTATAGAGATTTATGGTTATGTTTATGCAATGGTGAGATTAATTGTGATTTGAGGGCCTTGAAGCCAAGTGATTTATGATTAATGCATTTAATTGTGTATAATGATTAGGAAATGAGAAAATGGTGCATTTGGACATGTTAGATTTATGACAAAGTTATGGTGAAATTTCGGTATAAATCCTAAGAAATTTAGGTGACTTGGGGAGTTGATGCTACCTAGGGTGAACTAGGTTTTGGGGAGACCAATTGGATTAGTTAAGCACCTTGAGATGTCAAATGAAGGAGTATAAAGAGTGGAGCAAAATCTGTAGCAAATGTGTTGTTAAAGTGTCTTGGATTGCCTAGAGGTAAAGTAGCTTGTATAGCCTTGATAATGGTAAGAGAATTTGGGTATTGTAATTGCAAATGGCAAGGAAGAATTTGGTATGGTCACAATGGTTGGAAGTATGCTAAAAGTTGTCATGGAAGGGTAGTTAATGCACTAGTGTGCATAAGTGTGAAAATGGGAGTATAAATTTGTAGGATTAAGCAAGAAATGAGTAAGAGTTTAGCTAATGGTTTAGTAGGGTTCAATGAGTGCTTAAGGTGTAATAACATGGTTGTAAACATGTGGAAATATTAGGAAAAGTTTGGGTGAGGATTAAGGTTGGATTTGGGGTTGAAAAATGACAAGTGTAGCAGCTTTTAGCAGGGTCCGGGACTTGGTGCTTGGACAAAGTCCCGGACCGCACCTTAAAATGAGCCGAAACTTGCCTAGAAAGGTTGGTCCGGGACCTAACCCTTGCAACAAGTCCCGGACCATGAGTAAAAATAAGCTGAGAGAATTTTCTGTGGATGGTCCGGGACTATGGACCCGGACCATGTCCCGGACCAGGGTGAAATTGCAGCCGAAAGTCGTTTTCTGAGTTGGTCCGGGAGTTTAGGGCAGGTGTGAGCCTCGATTTTTAAACCCTACCCTATGTTGATTAGAGTTGATTAGGATCTAGTCGGGTTTTAGGTCCACTTATAACCTAAGATTAATAACTATGTCATATAACATTAATTATTAAAACCTAAGCTAGCTCACTGGAACCTATTATGAGTCGCCACCTAATTTTTACCTAGATCAAATTAGGAAAGAACAGTTCGGGTTCGGGGGCTTGGTATTCGACATAATTAGGGTTCAATTACTTTCATTACCCCCAGAAGTCGTTTTTCCTCTACATAGTTTATTTACGGCTTATTACGAGTCGTTTTAACCTAAGAGCGCGCTTCTGATTTTTTTTGTGTTTTTTAGCATTTTTTGACAGAAAATAAAAGTGGAAACTAAAAATACCTAAACTAGGGTTTCGGAGCAGAATTAGGTCAAATTTTATTTACATCCGTAGCCACGGACCCCATGTCCGAGACCACGGACCCCAGTTAACCTAGTTTCAAAGAAAAGTTGAATTTAAGAGAAAATGAAATTTTGAAAAAGTCCGGGGCCATGGACACGCTGTCCATGGGCCCGGACATTATAAAAAAAACCTAAATTTTGAAATTTTAAAAATCCTGCCGCCGTCCGTGGGTGTCCATGGCCACGGACAACCCGTCCGTGGTCCCGGACCATAGGTCCGAGGTCACGGACCACCCACGGACAGAGGTTTTCTGGTGGTTCCTGAAATACCCCTATCCTTTAAATAATTAAATAATGATAAATAGGTATTATTTAGGGGATTATTAAACCCTAAGAAAGTATATAAACACTTGGGCATTAAAACGCACTTAAACTCCTTAAGGTCAAAACGTGCGCTAAAGCCCGACCTTAAGCTAAACAAGTTATATAAGCTATAAACTTCATATGAAGTTAATCAAGGATCATTATATGACCCTTAGGATACAGGACCTCATCTAAAACTGAGTAAAAATACAATATGCCCGGGAGTTCCCTTAAAGGCCCTTAAGGCCCGAAAGTCCCGGAAATACATTATAGGATGAAGTAAATCATTACACTTCATTCTAAATGCACCATAACACTTTATTAAACATATAAGATGAAGTATTCAAGCTAAATTCTCAATTAAACGCAAAGTGCTAAGAGATTCCTTATGTGTGCCCCATAAACCCCTAGGATTGCCCAGGAGGAGTGCCGGGGTGGCACGAACTCCTATAAAATTTATTCTTAGAGTTCCTAACATCATTATTCAACATTCTAAAGAGAATGCTCGAGCAACTTCCTCAAAAATAAACAAAGTGCTTGGACGAATTTCTTAACGCTCCTTTTTGGCCCGGCTAGCCCGTGAGTTGTGTTTTGAGTTGATATAACCCCATATAACTCAATGTAACACCTTAACATATTATTATTGACTATTAAAAATGTTTATAAACACTTGGAACTCATAGCGACTAATTATTTTTCAGAAATTCCTTAAAGCACAAAAACGCACCTTCGGGTGTCACAAAAATGCGTTCTACGCAATTGCCTTGAAGTTTTTGAGGAGCCACGAGTTGATAATCTTAAAAGGGGATAAATTGACTATCTAAATCAGTTAATGCCAGTAATAAATTCATAGTACAAGTGGGGGCGATGTTTGGGTCAAAAAGGTACCTAAAATCAGCATTTTTACCTTAAAACTTTCATCTTTTACCATAGTATAAATGTACCAATTAAATGCTGGAACCTATTACACATATTAGTATGATCTTAGTAAAATATAGTGTAACAAAAATCAAATGAAAAGTCAATTCCATTTGACCTCTATAACAGGCGCCATTTAGGGTGTATATTGGCTAGTTTTAGTTAATAAAATTGCCTTATGGTAATGTGACTCACCTACCATGTATTATATGATAATGTAACAAGTAAATGCAGTCAAATAAGACCTTCACCACTGATTTCCTGCAACAAAACAACAAGAAATAAGTTAGGAAATGTCATAGGAATTTAAATACACAATAGTAAGAAAACTAGAACCTACTTTAGACTAATGTAATGAAAACAAACAAAACAAGTTGTCCTATGGCACATGTTCTACCGATTTCAAGCTAGAATAAGGGGGGAATTATTGCTGTCAATTAGTCAAAAGAAGACACTACCTAACAATGCATGATCCTTTGTCAAAGATAAACAAAATCAAGTGTGCCAAACAATACCTAGATGCCGAGATCAAGCATGGAAAAGAGGCTTAATTGCCTTGTGAAAATCTAAATAAAATACCTAGCAACCTAGCATGTTCTCTTGTCTCAAAACAACAAAAAAATCAATTGAACTCCATGACCATATGCAGCCGTATAACATGGAGAATGGAGTCAATAATGACATGTTAGTCATCTTAGAAAATTAAAAAGAAAAATCTACCTACATAGCTCTTGTCTTCTTCTTCTTTCAATTATCAAACAAAGGCTCCATTATTCTTGTCAATCAGCCAAATTGGTGCTCAATTATGGGCATATTCTTGAGCCAAACAAACAACTAATAAACAAAGAAAAGACTAAACAAATGGACAATTATTGTGTCAAATAATTTTGTCCTTGCCAAGTCTTATTTCTTACGTGAGTTTAGCTCATTCTTTCCTTTGCCATTCTCCATGGCCGATTGGTAAGGCTTCTCCAACCCTCTCTTTTCTTCTTCATTTGACAATTAATTCCTTAGAGCTTTCAAGCTCCATTAATGGTGTTTTAAGCTCTAACATCATTTCTATGTTAATTCCTAGTTAAATCTACTAAGTCTTGAAGCAAGAATCATCCTAGCAATCATCCAAGTTTCACCAAGCTTAAGTGTTCCAAGGAGGTTCCTAGATTCAACAACAACACAAGGAACAACAAGGTCAAGTTAAGGTATTTTTCCATGTTGAAAATCCTAGCAAAATGCTTAATGTCATTTCCGAAAATTCAAGTTTCTAAACCAAGGTTCTCTTCATTATTTCATGAAGGACACTTGGATCTACAATCATCCCAAGGTGTACCAAAATACCTTGTTAAATTCCTAAGGTAAACTCTTGTAAAACGACATCAAATCTTATTTATAAATTCTTGTTATAAGTCTAACAAATGGATCTCCTAAATATTTATAAGGAGGCCGAATTCTTTTCATCAAAATACCATTGGAGGAGCTTGGAATTGAAAGAGAAATCAAGTACAAGAATTGTCTTGATTTAAGGAGTAAGTTATATAATTAAGGTTTATTAAGTTTAAGCTTGATTTAAGCTTCAAACTTTGGTATAAAAATTATGTATAACCTCTAAATAAATTAAGGCAGAAAATATGGGTTAAAATATCAAGAAAATAATTTATAACATATAAGGTAAGATTATTACCTTAAGGTATAATTATGTGTCACAAAAATTAATTATGATACATATATAGTTAAACCGAATTATCTAAGGACTAAATGTTCTATTTTGAGTTTATAATCATTCTAAGTCATTAGCATAATTTTTGGAAGTGTTATATGGCTTATATACATTTATATGTATTTATTATAAAGTTTAAATCAAGTTTTGAAAACTACATGGTAAAACAAAATTAAAGCCGAGGGCATAATGTATTATTTGGTGATTTATGAAGTGTATAAGTATATTAGCTTATACTATAAATTTTGGGAACATTAAAAATAGCTACAAGTATTTAAATGGCTAATTTATAAAGTTATGTGGCTAAAATGCAAATTTTGTAAAGTTTGGTGAACAAAATATAAAAGCCGAGAATTAAAGTAGTGATTTGGTATAATTATGATATAATATAAGATAGGAATTAATATTATGAATTTTGGTGAATTTAAATAAGTGTTTAAGTGTTAAAATAACAATTTATAAAGTTTTAGGGCTATTTTGTAATTATTGGGAAGTTTGGAGTATGACCGAGAATATACATGATTTTATGGGTATATTAAAATTCTAATTGTGAAATTAAGTCTTGGTCAAAGTGTTGACGAAAAACTTTGGGTTAAAAGGATTTATGACATAAAATATTAAGTTTATATAAGTTTTGGGGGTGAATATGTAATTTATAAAAGATATATGTGAAATCAATTAAAAAGGGGGTGAAATGGTAATTTACGAAAATATAAGTGTTCACTTGGTCATTTTAGGAAATTAAATATTAAAACTATAGTTTATAAGTTAATATGTAACTTATATAAAGTTTTGAGGTTAAATTGTAAATAAAGGAAAGATATATATTAAGACCGAAAGTATATGTGGTAATTTGGTGATTTATATAAAGATTAGAATATTTGGTTGTAATTGCTAAGAGTCTAAAGGGGTTAATTAATAATTACAAAGGTTAATGTGGGTAATTAGTGAATTGTAAAGGTTATAAGGTTATTTGACAATTTATAAAAGTTAATATATTTGTTTTACAATTTCCGAAAATTAATATGGGTATTTAGTAAATTATAAAAGTTATATGGTTAATTGGTAAGTGGTAAAAGTTAATGGGTTCAAATTATGATTACCGGGAATTATATGTGGTTATTTAGTAATTTGTTAAGTTGTTGGGTATAAAATATAAATACCGAATTAATAAGGTTGGTTTTATAATTTAATAAAGAAAGGAATTTAAACTAGGTAATGTAATAATGCCTAAATAATATATGGGAACAACTCCCGAAGAAAACAGATCCATAAGACGAATTAAAAACGCTAATAAATCTTTAGCGCACGTTTTTCGAGGAAACCCAAAAACGTGACCTTAAGTGGTCAAACGAACCCGTAAAAATTATAGTTCACCAAATAACTATAAATAAACATTAATGGGATCTTAATAGCCATTACAATTAAAGAAACGATTAAATTCCGGAAAACGGGCCCAGTAAGTAAATAGTGCTAAAACCGGGTAAAATAACGAGCGTTTCCTGTAAAAGATGAAAAAACGCTCCAGCATGGGTATATAGTGGGGCCAGTTTTTAGCTGGTAATTAGCCCACACACACTCACACTTGACTAGCTAATTAATTCAAGAGTTGAAAAGTCAAAAGAGGAAAAGTACAAAAGTAAAAAAATACCTCTCTCCTCTCATTTCCCTCTTCTCTCTCTTCTCTTTCCTCTCTTTCCCTTCTTCCTTGCGATTTTCTCCTCCCTCTCTCTGGTTTGAACGATTTTGCAGCCCTTCCATGGCTACTCCCACTTCAACCTCATGCCCAAGCTTTATTAAAGCTCCAATCACAAAAATAATTACATATTTGAACTCCCCTCATCATTCTCTACACTTCCCTCTTTTCAAAATTCGAAAAGGATGAATTTCATCTCCATGGGTTTTCCCCATTTGAAGAGAAAAGCACACCATCTTGTAGCTTGGAGTCTCCTCTTTCTTCTAAGGTAAAAATTTCATTGAAAAACTCACGTTTGCTCTTCCTCCCTTGGTAGCCGATTTTGGCTCTCTCTCACACCTTGTTTTTCTTCTTGATTTTGAGCTTCATTTCAACCCTCCAATGGTGGAGTAATACCCTTCTTGATTCAAGGGTGAGAATCCCTCTTAAAAGGCCCAAAAGGTAAACCCTAACTTGTGCTCTAACCTTTTTATTGAATTGAGATTTCTTAAGGGTTTAGATGATTAATGGAATGCATTTTTGTGTTTATTGAATGTTGGGATGGACTTTGGCAACTCCATCCCCACTTGACCGAATTTGAGAAGAGGAGGAGCAAGAGGAGAATTAAAAGAGAACTTGTGAATTAAGGTAAGAAATCTACCTTGAAGCTTGTTTTAATTGCTTTAGGAATTGGGATGGGTTAAATTTAAATAATGAACCCAAACAATGTGAATTAAGGTAGTTGATTGAATTTGAGGGTGATTGTGAACTTGTGTGGATTTAAGGCCTAAGTGCCATTGTATTGAAAGTTTGAGCTATTGTGGTATATTGTGCTTTATGGAATTTTGATGAGCTTGGGATTGATATTGTGTGCTGGTAGGACCCCTTGTGGGTGTGGCTAGATTAGGAATGTAAATTGATGTGAGTTGATGATTTGGGACATGTAAGGGTTATGGAGAGATTATGGCGAAATTTTAGTAGAAAAACGAGTGTTGTGAGATGACTTAATGTGATGGGAGAACCTAGGTATTTGTAATGTTGAGAGGAGAGGATTGATAGCCTTGAAATGGCATTTAGAGAACTAGGGGGAAGAGTGTGAAAATCTGTAGCAATGGAGTATGGAAATGTTTTAGAAAAAACTAGGAAATGAGCTAGTGTGCAAGACTTTGGAAACAAGAGTTGTGCTTGGGTTTAGTTAAGGTACTTGTCTAGGGATGAATTGGTATGGTCATTGATGCATATGGTGAGGTTGGTAGGATGTAAAAACTAGCAAGAAGAAGTTAGAAATGCATAATAGTGCAAAATGCAAAATGTGAGAATGTGAATTTGATGAATTTGAGCAAGAATTGGGTAGTGGATTTAACCAACGATTTGGAGTGGTTTAAGGAGTGTTTTGAGGTGTTTAATTATGTAAGAAACTTGTGGAAAGTTTATGGAATGATTAGGGGTGGATTAAGGGTTGATTTGGGGTTGAAAAATGACCTTAATAGCAGTTTTTAGCAGGGTCCGGGACTTAGGATATGTACCAAGTCCCGGACCGCATCAGAAAAACATACCAAGAGCAAATGCAGGAATTGGTCCGGGACTTAAGTCCAGGACCAAGTCCCGGACCAGGGTATGAATTATGGCCGAGAGTTAGCAGCAGTATTGGTCCGGGACCTAGGGTCCGGACCAGGTCCCGGACCACCCCCAGAATTCAACAGAAAGTGTTTTTAAGGCTTTAAAACATGGGGGATTGATTGGTATTGGTTTTAGATGATGTTTAGGAGTTGTTTGGTGACCTTTAGAGGTCCTAAGAAGTGTAAACAAGTTTGGGAAGTGATTGAGTAAGTTGAGGAACTAAGCACATTAAGTTAAACCGAAATAACGGGATAACGGGGTAAGTACGGGAGTAGCAATTATGTACCCACCGTAACACCTTAATATTAATTGAACCATTTGACATGTAATTAGTGGCTCAAGAATAAGAGTCGAGGAACATGTGTGAGCCGAGGAACGTGAGAACACCCGGAAAAAGATAACCCCGGTGAAAGGTATGATTTCCTCATGCTTTGTATCCTAACCTGGTTACCCCGATTTGTGTGCTTGTTTGATTGTGTGATCACCTAACAAGATAAATGCACGAACCAGATTGTGTGCACTTAATGGTGCTTGTATTGTATTCTTGTTCGCTGGATTGAATTTAGACCAAGTTTGTATAATTCATGATATGGATGAATGGTGAATGAGTCACTTGTAAGTGACTGTGTATTGGTAGTTCGACTCATAGTTGAGTCTTGTTTGACTAGGGACTCGAAGAAAGAGTCATGATGTGAAATAACGAAAGAGAGATAACACACGAAAACCATCGACTAATGGACAACGAAAAATCGAACTTAAACATTTACTCGAAATGAGAACAAGCGACACACGAAACTAGAGAACGTCCTTAACATGAATAGTTGACCTCCTATGCTAGGATGTGACTCAATGTTGAAAACGAACATAGTACCTAAGTAATGGAAGTGTAGGGGCGACCCTTAAATCGGCAGATACAACGTAATAGGAAAATCTCCTAAGTTGTATGATAGCATCGAGAAAGATGCGGTTGACTGATATTTATATATGTATTTATTTATGAGTACCTATTGTTACTAACCCGAGAGCTGGGTTAGGGGGATTGGTGAGTCACGCGTGCAAGGAAGAGGAAGCAACAGAGCGTATGTTTCCGAATCCATGGTCAAACTCCCTTGTTACCGGGCCGTGTCCCACATAGTGGTGCCCGCGGGGCCTTGTGCACATAGTGGTGCCCGACTGGAGTACGACCGGCAGAGCTTACCCGTTTTAAAGAGGTAAGCTGGGTATTAATGGGATAGGAAGAGGGAACATGAGAGAATGTTTTCTAATCCTGTATTGAGATTATAAAAGCCCCGGTGGTGAGATCTATATATGTCGCTCCCGAGGCCTTTGAGGCTTAACTTAAAATTATTCAAGAGTAGAATAATTAAGAAACTAGATCGGGACTAAGGGTGTCCTAATGATCTAGGAGTTTAAGTAAACTACCCGTAGGGGTGGAGGTTGGTAATGACGAGAATGAAACTCACTTGACGATATGGTCTCTCAAGGTTTCAGAAATAAGGTAAATGAATTTAACGAGCTGGGCGTGATATCTGTGTGGATTGTATTCCTGGATTGAATGTGGATGTGTGGTGTGAATGTACCATGTATGATGTATTTATGTATTGCTGATGTTTGAATTAAAATGAACCGCATGCTCTTGACCAAATGGTCGCGTACCCTCGCTAGTACGCGGGTATGCGGAAGTCATATTCAGCGTAAGCTGACCCCCTAGGGGGAACGTTTTTAGTGTGCAGGTACCCGAAGTGAATATGAACACTGTAAGAGTCTGACAGCTAAGCCGGACACCGTTCGAGAGTAGGACGGGGCTGTTATTGATATGGGTAGTTGTTAAGGGAATTGTATTTATGTATTGTGGGTTGTAAGAACGAAGGGTCATCGATAAACTTGGGAATTGTAGATACTCGGTATAGTATTGAATGGTTATTGTATTGTACATTGTGGTGTTAAAGGTTGTATTGACTTGAGAATTGTTTAAGTAAAGGAAGCATCGTTTGTGTAGTGTACTCGGTAGAGACCCATTAGACCGATAGTGTGTTGTATTGTTGTTTGGAACTAGCATTGTTAGTCACGTGAGTGGCTAACGGCATTGTTTCACCCCCGGTTGTATTAGAATTTCCGCTGCTGGTGTATTGATAATGGAGACGGGTTAAGAGTAATGGTGAGATTACCGGTAGGGGTGTTACATAAGGTCCAGACGTTATGTGTTAATTGTTTAAGAGCGATATCTGTGATTTTATGTATATTATTTTGTATATTGTATTGCTCAACACTGTTGCGTTTTATTTATACGCGAACGTCTTATGACTAAAAGTTTATACATCTGAACTGGAACAATTCTAACTGACCTTTAGGTATTGTTGAACCTAACTGATGGTCAACTGTTATAGTCTTAATTCAAGTATTGGTTATTGCACCACTGACTAAAGGGCTAACTTATAAAGAGAGGAATCCAGATTGTTTCGACTTTCTGGTTGTGCATCGTAATCACTACGAGAGACTTCAATGGGAGTCACTCAAGGGAATCCATCAGCCACATTCGGGGATGGCGGAGGGCACTGCCGTTGGTGCACAGGTTCGACCGGATCGGTCAATATATTATCCAGGGCCATAAGGTCAGCTGGTAACGGTTCCATTGGAACCCAGGGGACTATCGTCCATTAATAAGTTATTAAGGGTTGTCTTGACATGACGCCTGAGGTGGAATTTAATTGGAAAGGGTTAAGTGATTGGTTTAAAGGATAAGGGCCAGGTGGCCAACTAACAAGTACAGTTTAATACACGTATCTTGGTTGGTTGCTGTTATGGATTATTGTTGTGTGATTATTGGTTATTGCTATAGATTATTGATGTGTGGTTATCGGTGTTGTGTACATTGATGTTACAGGTGAACTGTTATGTGATTGTTTAATGTTTACAGTTATTACTATTATTATTGTAAACCGGTATTTTATGTAAAGAACCTAATATCAAGATGGCTAAAACGACTTAAGGAATCTAGAGGATTTAAGACAACATTTAGCATACCAGCATTTCGATTGCTGAGCCCTTCAATGGGCCAAACATTCTAGGTTATTGATGAAGGCTCAAGCCGGAGTGCGGGACACAGGGGTAGCTGATGTGTTTTCAACAAACACCTTTGGTTTTATTTTGTATTGTATTAAGGAGGTTGTAGTATTCAGTTAGTTGCTCATTTAGTTGGATTTGGTTTGTAATAATTAGAGTGCTCAGTATCTGTTCATCACAGCGTGAGGAGTTGTATTGTTGGAAAGAGTAAGGATGCCTTGTTACTCACAAGGGTGAGTAACGACGTGTAACACCAAGGTAGATAGTTTTATTTTCCGCTGCGAATTGTTATTTATTATGCTACGACTTGCGACGTTATTGCAGGTTTAGGATTAGGGGTGTTACAAAAAATGGTATCAGAGCGGAGTACCGCTCTGATGAAAGATACTGAATCAAGAATATGAGCATAGGATATTTGGGAATACGGGGAAACGTCTGTGAGGATTCGTGACCTAGAAAAATCTAGGAATATCTTCTTGCTGTTGAATAACTTTCTTATATATTTGTGATTGTGTATGTAAAATGGTGTAGCAACTGAGTAGTAATAATAATATACTCTAGATGTCGACAAGAGGAAGACCACGTGGAGGCAGCAGTGGACGTGGTGGCGAGACACCGGCGGATGTTCCAGAGGTACCAGGCTTAGCAGCAGCCATGTCGGCCTTTGCGCAGCAACTAGGAGCTCAACTTACGGGAGCCATACCCCCCCCCCCCCCCCCCGCCGCAGCCCAGGGAAACCAGCTGGTTGTAGAGCGTTGAAGACACGAGAGTACCGATTTATTCAGGGGAACCGGACCCCGCCGCACTGGAGAAGTTCATTGCAGAGCACCAGAAGGCGTTCAAGACGGTTAGAGTTCCAGAAGACCAGAAGGCCGACATCGCCACGTAGAACCTCAAGGACGTAACTGACATTTGGTGGCGGTCTGTGAAGGGCCACCGTAGAGCTACACCGGACTTTGGATGGACAGCGTTTGTAGAAGTGTTGCGGGAGAAGTACTACCCCGAACACCTAAAGCAGAAGAAAAGGCAGGAGATCGAGACCTTAATCCAAGGGAGTCAAACAATTGACCAGTACTACGCGCGGTTCACCAGCTTATTGGACTACATACCAGGAGTTGACTACTCCGACACTGTGAAGATCCAAAAGTTTAAGGGAAGAGTCGCAGGAAGAAAGAAGAGAAAGAGTACTGAGGGAGATGATGGTGGAGCAACCTCTGGCGGTTACAACAGGAAGGGGAAGAAATTCTTTGATGAGAAGAAGGGGCGGAAGGTTTTCCATGGTCAGAAGACGAAGGAGCAGGTTCCTCGTCTGACCGGCCCAGCCATTGATGCACAACCACGGAGATCAGCACCACCTAGGAGCAATAAGCCAACCCAGCGCCACTACTACTGTAAGCGCTGTGGAAATGATCACCTAGGAGTAGATTGTTCAGGAAGGAAGGTGAAGTGTCGCTATTGCGAGAAAAAAGGTCACTGGGAGTATGAATGTTTTTCCAACC
The DNA here is from genome assembly GCA_023374045.1 of Limonium bicolor. Taxonomy (NCBI): domain Eukaryota; kingdom Viridiplantae; phylum Streptophyta; class Magnoliopsida; order Caryophyllales; family Plumbaginaceae; genus Limonium; species Limonium bicolor. Next base: position 49,743,434 of record CM041782.1, read on the forward strand.
CAGGGAGCCGAGTATACAAGGGATCTAGAGGTTCACGGAGAACACCAGCTATTGAGGCGGGCGGACCAAGAGGAGGCCAGACGCCGCAGAACAACACTTATACTAGAGGACCGGCAGGACAGCCATCCTCATCCGGGAGTCGGAAAGGAAAGGAGATAGTTCCATGAAGAAATACCATGTACACAGTGGGAACTTCAGACGCTGAGGTTAGCGCTCAGCACGAAACTGGTAAGCCTAGAACGTAAACCAAATGCATGATGCTTAAATGTGTGTTTATAATTATTAGTCGATGAGACTTGTATGTGTTAGTGAGTATCAAAAATATAGAGAGACCTGACTTAAGTAACCTCTCACCTAATAGGATATTTTGATATTTTTTTTCCCTTACCTATGAGACCGAGGTCACCTGAGCCTATGTGCGAAGGTCGGGAATACCCTGTGGCAGAATGCCAAGTACTTCGACCTGGCATGGTCTTACTCAAGCAATACTTAACTATAAATGAACGAATAACTATTGTAAATGAATGTAGAACTTTGGGAATAGGCCCTGGAGGATTTTATATTCCAGGATATGGGAGTGGATCAAAACTTAAATTATATATGATGTGTATGGGTAAGGATTGAGATCCACAAGCTAGATTATATAGTGAGGTAAGAAAGGTAGATGGAGCACGAGCTCCTAGAATACCAGTCGTATCATTCTCCATTGATAAGGCGAACAAGATTATTTTGAAGTCAGGAGACACATTGATAATTGGTGGAGAGTCCAGATTAATGTACCATAGGATTAAGAGTATTAAACCGATTACAAACTGGGATTAGCCTTGGGATAAAGTGTATGAGAAAGTACAATGAGGAATAATAAGTTGGTTTTTGATTGGACCGCCGAAGGGCGTTATCAACTGTCCAAACTTACAGTAAATACAAATTATGACCTGCCTAAACGACGAGCAGATGTCATGAAAAGGAATACATTAATTAATATGAAATACTTAAGACTACATAAACTGCCAAAAAGGGTTTGTTGAAGACCTACATGTGAAGAATAACATTGAATTTCATGGGATACCCAGGCACTGAGCTTACCGCCCAGTGCGGGACTAAAAGGAAAATCTTACAATCCCTTATTAACTTTGTGAGAGATAGTGCGAAACCTTGAAATATGACAATAGAGAAACAGAATCTCATAATACATAACTGAACATCCATCATGGATAAGCACAGGTTTTAAATACCTGAGCAAATACAGGGGTCTCAGCTAGTATCATATAGTGACAGTGCTGGACTCCTAATTAATAAAGAGGAGAGAACAAACTTTGATCTATATTTTCTAAAGTCGGGTGCAGAGTGTAATCGTGAGTGGTTAAACTGGTGAAATTAAAAAAAAGAAAAGAAATTAAAACTTAAAATAAACATCGGGCTGCAAACAAATCCCGGTCGTGTAGTATAGTAAAGTGTAAGCGACCGGATATCGAACCGTGGGGACTAAGGTGAATTATATAGTACCTAAGCGTGTCACAAAAAGGGGGAGTTATTGACTTGTTTTTGAAAAGTAAATAACAGATTAATTTAGTGAATTGAAGTTAAATTAAACGGAACTCCGGGTTCAGGTTAATATGATCTGATTAATTGTGCTATCTCTACCGGTTTAATAAAATAATTTGGCAAGATTCCTGTTTTATCTTAAGGTCCGATGAAACTCATAAGAACTCGTTTACCTAAAAATGCAAGGTCCGATGAAAACTCAAGCAAAATGCGTGTAAACGGCAGAGGAGTGTGAGGAATTTATTCTTGCAACTTGTACTAACTTATCCGATGAAAATAAGTTCCTACAGTTTTACGGCTTAATTAACCTATCTGTTTGTCACCGATCAGATTAGAAACAGATTTAGTAAGGCTTTTTAATAAATCGATGAAATTTATTAAAAAGGGAGAGAAACAAAACTTTAATCGTAACAAACTGAATTTATTTTAACCGGAGAAATATAGATTACACAACTAAACAAACCATAATTAAACCTTCGCCCGGAGTAAATCCTCCTTAGCCTGACATATTAACTGGTAATAAGTCAGACAGAGGTTGGACGTAATAATAATACGAGAGGTGTGGATGGTGAATGGAGAAATGAAGAGAAAGAAGAGTGGAGAGCGTACGTAAGATTTCTTAAATGGAATGAGAGATTTGGAGTGTTGAGTTTTGGGGTGGAACGTTGTGTTTTGTTTGAAGGTGCAGTGTGTTTATATAGAGGAAGGGAAGAGGCAGATCTGGAGTGGAAGAGCATTGATTGCTCATTAATTGCAGGGG
>CM041782.1:49746238-49842197 GCA_023374045.1 Limonium bicolor
AACAGAGTTAAAGACGCGTGAGGGAATTAAGGTAGGCGCTGCGGAGTAGATGGATATGGCAGAAGCAAGTTGCAGACGACGACGGGCGAAGAAGAAAACTGGCGCGCGTTGATTTTTAGTCACGACCGCGTGGCTGTCCGCCTGAAGCCATGTGGACATCTCATACTTCGCCCGCGGTCTCTCCATCTCTTGTCCGCCTTGTTGTCCGCCTCATTTCATGCGGACACAAGTGTTGTCCGCTACTTGTCGGTCACCTTGTGTGTGTCCGCCTATCTGTCCGCCTCTCCCCATGCGGTCACCATTGCGGTCCTTTCCCCTGTCCGCGTGTGTGTCCGCCTATCCCCATGCAGACACAGGGGAGGTCTCAGGCGTGTGGCTTATTTCCTTCTACGAACTTTGACCGGCTCTAGATTCTTCGTTTGGACTCCGATTTCTGAGCCGTTTGCGTCTATGCGTTTGTCTCTTCGTCTACTTTACTTCCAGCTTGGTTTTCCTCATGTTTAACCAATAAATTTGTGAGATAACAATAAAACATAAACTAGAGGAAAACTAACCGAAGTGGAGAAATGAGCAAGAAAAAGTGCTAATATAATATATGAAATACACCTATAAATCATGCTCATTTGGACACTTATCATCGGGAAAACTACCTAATCAGCAATACTAAATGCTACGTATATACAAATAATTGGGAGGTTGTAAAACTAAAACGTTAAGGAGTATAGATACATTTCGTAGGGCTAAGTATCATTAAATATACCTACCCTACTTAAAGGCTCACGTCCTACACTATCCTTATGGTTCTATACGAACATATGTCTTCTATGACAGCTCAACTTATGAATGCGAATAAAGAGCGCAAGAAATCAAATAAGGTTAAATTTCTATGCAATATAAATTTTAATATAAACATGGTAACGAATAACCCTCCTTGACACTCACAATGAGGGTAGTATAAGTTATATTAAGAGTTTAGATTAATATATACACTAAAAGTGAGTGAAGTTAAAGATAAAAGTAGGAAAACGTACCCCTTGGCTTGTAACAATTGTTTTACTCGTAAACCTTCCTAACGTTATATACTAATCCCTGTGATTCTAAATCCTCTATTTGATACACCTAATCGATCTATTTTTGGAAGCCATTGAGTTTGTGGATTAACCACGTTTCTAAGATATAGGAACAAACAATAAGCTTTGATTATCCTGTTACCAAACCGTAGGATTCAAACTGGAAACCCTTAGTTTGAGATAGTACTAATATTAAGAGATACTTAACCTAGGTTGAACATATGGTTCACCTGATTCATGGAGTTTAGATGGAATAAGAAAAAAAAACCAAGCTTTAAGGTGGAGGAAATAATACTTTATGGACTGTAATTGTTGATCGAGTTAGGAAAACTTTTCCTTGGAAGTCTAACTGTGACTGTCCTTGTTCGATGTAATGATAATCAAAGTATAGGCAATAATCAAGCCCCAGGGAGTTAAATACTGGATGAGCCTTTTAAAGAGAAGAGTGTATTCTAAGATATCCAAGTCCATAACTGAACTTATTACTTGTATGATGGATTTAAGAGTTAAAAAGATCGATGGATATAATTATTAGACAGTATGAGCCTAGATGCTTTAATAAGAATTTATCTTTTATGCCAAGAGGAAAAAATGGCTTCCCCGCTTGATGATTTGATCAAAGGAACTTAGTTCCGGGGATTTTGGTAATACACTAGATTCGAGTATAGGCTATAACAAATATTGGATTAGTTGTATAGTGGTTAAGAGAAAATGTAGTACTCGCCACGTCACAAAGTTCAATAAGATAAAATTTGGAAAATGACAATTATGTGATTGTTTGATATTTGACGTGGGAGGCCGAACCTGATCCTGGTCAGATCAGGGAAAACCAAACACAAAATGGAGTGGAGGGATAGTTCAACATTGACGCTGACCCCGTCAGGGTTGGATGATTCCTGAGACTCCCTACAAGTGGTCACAAATATTTCTGTGATGCGTACGTATTTATTCTTAAATCTAATATAAAGTTTGACTAATAAGTATATGACATGTAGTAGGTGTAAATTAAGAGTTAAGTTGTCCAAGTTACCCTGAAGAGATTAAATAGCTAAAACAACTCCGTGTATGTCAGAAAAATAGTCAGTTGTGAGGGGAATACTAACCATTATTATCCCATGAACCATGTTAATAAATTAAATAGGAGATCAAGAGACAATTACCTATAATAAGAGTATTCCCAAGCTAGCTTCTAAGTTATGGCCATGTTACCATCTGAAGGGAAAGATCGACTTTAAGTTTTTCTTTATGAATTCAAACCCAATATATTAAATGGGAACCTACCTATGAGCATGGTAGAATATAAAGAGTAGAAACATCATACTAATACTCACATGAGTTGATTCACAACCGTAAGAACAGGTTCAATTGAGAGGAAACTGTACCTTGTTAGAAACCCTAGCAGGAACCCTACTGTGGTATAACTGATAAACAGACGATAGTAATCGTGTGTATACTACCGACAATTGGTGAATCAATAATATCAAGAAATCTTTCTAGATTATACCTAAGATGCATGGCTCGACCATAGGCCATACCTTACAATGAAAATGAAAACCGAATATGGTGACAATAAACTCAAATACCAGAATCACAAGATAATGACCTGGAGATCAAAGAGAGAGATTTTAAGTATACCCCAATATTAATACAAACCCGAGCGCCGACGATTACAACTACAAGAGGCGATTAATGGAGGTGTCTTACACGAGGTAGTTTAAACAACCCATAAGATAATATTGACAACTTACAGGATGGTAGATCACCTTCACCCATACATACGGGATTCAAATATAAAAGCATACTAATGCACTATGGAACATATCCGAGAAGGCATAGATTCTTGGGGGCTATACCCCGTAAACAGACAGAAGTCATATACTAATGTCCGTAGGAGAGACCTCGAGTTTGCAGTAGGCGATCGAGTCTTCCTTAGAGTTTCACCTATGAGGGGAATTTTTAGATTTGGGCAGAATGGCAAGCTTAGCCCGAAGTATGTAGGACCGTACCTTATTACGGAGCGAGTGGGCCCATTAGCTTACAGATTAGATTTACCTGTTGAGCTTGGGAGAGTGCACAATGTGTTCCACAATTCACAGCTAAAGCAGTTTGTGCCTCATCCGTCACATATCTTAGAGCCGAGACACTCGAGCTAAATCCTACACTTAGATATAAGGAGACCCCAGTTCACATTTTAGACTATAAGACTAGGGGGACCAGGAACAAGACCATTAGAATGGTCAAGGTTCTGTGGTCAAACCACGACATTGAGGAGGCGACATGGGAGTTAGAAGACTCCATGCGAGACAAGTATCCAGCACTTTTCTATTAGTTTTGTGTATACTTGTGGGGGTACGTGGGCGTAACCCTTTTTAAGGGGGGTAGAGCACCACATGCGACTTGCATATCTGCAGTCTATACTGGTTTTGTATTTGGTTGTTTGTGTTTGATTGTTGCGCATGTGTGCAATTGGTTGATTGGTTAATGATATGTCCTATGTGACCCTGGTTGGTTATTGTTGTGTCCTATGTGACACTTGAATGGTTATGGTTGTGTTCTATGTAACACTGGATATTTATGTGTTCTATGTAACAGTTGGTTAGTTAATAAAAGTACATTTATTTACTTTACGGTCTGTTCATTCCTATTGCAATCACACAAGAGATTTACTGCCAAGGGTTTACGCCTCTGCACTCTGTAGGACTGAGTGTTTTGGTATTGCATTTGTGCAGCGATGACCTAGTGGGATAGCTAGGAAGTTAAGACACTTATTTGTTTTACAGTATTTATTCAAGTTACATATGCTTAGATTATCGATGGAATGTAGAGGTGTCAATATAGTATTGACACCCAGGAATAAGAAGTATACAAGGAGTAGATATGAGGAACTTGATTCCATAAGATGTATAAGTATAAGTTTTGACTTCGGGACGAAGTCCTTTTAAGGGGGGTAGACAGAAATACCCCTAACCTTTAAATAATTAAATAATGATAAATAGGTATTATTTAGGGGATTATTAAACCCTAAGAAAGTATATAAACACTTAGGCGTTAAAACGCACCTAAACTCCTTAAGGTCAAAACGTGCGCTAAAGCCCGACCTTAAGCTAAACAAGTTATATAAGCTATAAACTTCATATGAAGTTAATCAAGGATCATTATATAACCCTTAGAATACAGGACCTCATCTAAAACTGAGTAAAAATACAATATGCCCGGGAGTTCCCTTAAAGGCCCTTAAGGCCCGAAAGTCCCAAAAATACATTATAGGATGAAGTAAAGCATTAAACTTCATTCCAAATGCACCATAACACTTTATTAAAGATATAAGATGGAGTCTTTGTTATACCCAAAATTTCAACCCCCCCGGAGTAGTCTCTAAGGCATACATGTTACAAAGGGCAAAAGGGGTCAAAAAGCACCAAGGCGGGATTTTCCAAGGACATTATCGGGATTTTCTATTTTTATATGACTTGTTCATTATCTCCAAACACTTCCAAATATCATAGTCATTATGAAAGGTATTTCATGATTCTCTGATAATATTTATTCTGGAAATTTAGCTTTTAATTCATATTATAAGCTAATTTCTTTAATTAACACATGAAATAACCTCAAAATAGAAATAATAAAAGGTTTCCAAAATTAAAATAAAATTGTCACATGGTTAGCATGACTACATACAGTCATAAACCTGAAATTATTTTATTTGGAACCTTAGCCCAAAATTTAAAAGAGAAATTCAATCATTTTTGCAATTTTCTCTCTCCTATGGAAAATACCGAAATTAAAACAAAACGTCATAAAAGTTTAACACAGGATATAGGATGTTTATTAGAGACTAATGCCGTTGGAATTTCGTTATTTCGACTTTCGAATAATAAGTTATGAATTATGGGAGATTCCAGATTGAAAGATTTTTATCTAATCGGTTATTTATCAAAACAACCCGATTCCAACTCTCAAAATTATTAAAAATCATCCTTTATCTTCAGTTAAAATTTCATAATTTATCTCGGCCTGAAACATATTTTACAAAATCAGATTCCCTTAGAGCACAAAATCAGCGTTGTAGATAAAGATCTTGCTCTATCAATTTAACCATGCTCTTTCTATAAAAGGACCCCCCCAAAAACGAACTAGGGCAGAGGAGATCATCCCCAAAGTCAGAGAACTCAGCCGTCAACCTACTTCCAACGTTTTTTGCAACCCGAGCCTCGAATCTATACCGAAATCATCCCGAAATCACCAAAAAACACATTCCTTCTTCTCCCATTGATATTCCTAGCACCAAAACACACAAAATACATAATCAAACCGTGGTTAACAATACAAGGAAGAAGGAGCCAGAAGCTTGGGTCAAAGTCGAACCGGATTGGCCATCAACGAAGCTCTCGAAGATTCCCGACGTGAAGGAACAATCAAATCCCGAAGTCAAAACATGTTGGAATTTGACTTCCTTAACTCCTCTGATCAGAATACACTTATGTGTGAAATTTCTAATCGAATTGACTTTTTATTGCTTCTGAATTAAGGTTTATTTGCGTTTCTGTTTACTAACTTGTTCAATAAGTTTCGTCCTTAATTCTTAGTCAAATTGAAAACTTTTGATCACTAACATGTTTATAATCTTTCAGGCTACCTACCCATAAATTTTGAGCCAAAAACACCACCGGGAACAGCCTCAACGCCGCCGTCCGAGGGCGGTCCGCACCCACGGACGCTATGTCCGGGGTCCCGGACGCTCTGTCCGAAAGCCGGACGCCCCCGGACGGTGGCGGGATATTTTTATTTTCAAAAGTTAGGGTTTTATAAAACATGTCCGGGCCCACGGACGTCCTGTCCGTGGCCCCGGACTTTTCAAAATCTCGTTTCTGTTTAAATTTGACTTTTCTGTGTAATTAGGTTAACTAGGGTCCGTGGGTTCGGACATTAGGTCCGTAGCCGCGGACAGAAACAAAATTTGACCTAATTCTGCCTCTGAAACCTTAGTTTAGGTTGTTTTAATTTCCACATTTATTTTCTGTCAAAAAAACGTTAAAAAATAAAAAAAAAACAGAAGCACGCACCTAGGTTAAAAACAACTTTGTAGAAAGCCGTAAATAAACCAAGTAGAGGAAAAACGACCTAGGAAGGGTAATGAAAGTAATTTGAACCCTAATTAAGTCGAATATCAAGCCCCCGAACCCGAACTCTCCTTTCCTAATTTGATCTAGGTTAAAATTAGGTGGCGACTCATAATAGGTTCTAGTGAGCTAGCTTAGGTTTTAATAATTATTGTTATATGACATAGTTATTAATCTTAGGTAATAAGTGGACCTAAAACCCGGTTAGATCCTAATCAGCTTTAATCAACATAGGCTAGGGTTTAAAATCGAGGCTCACAGTCTTCAAGCTAAATTCTCAGTTAAACGCAAAGTGCTAAGAGATTCCTTATGGGGGCCCCATAAACCCCCGGGATTGCCCAGAAGGAGTGCCGGGGTGGAACGAACTCCTATAAAATTAATTCTTAGAGTTCCTAACATCATTATTCAAAATTCTAAAGAGAATTCTCGAGCTACTTCCTCAAAAATAAATAAAGTGCTCGGACGAATTTCTTAACGCTCCTTTTTGGCCCGGTTAGCCCGGGAGTTGTGTTTTGAGTTGATATAACCCCATATAACTCAATGTAACACCTTAAAATATTATTATTGACTATAAGCAATGTTTATAAACACTTGGAACTCATAGCGACTAATTATTTTTCAGAAATTCCTTAAAGCACAAAAACGCACCTTCGGGTGTCACAAAAATGTGTTCTACGCAATTGCCTTGAAGTTTCTGAGGAGCCACGAGTTGATAATCTTAAAAGGGGATAAATTGAATATCTAAATCAGTTAATGCCAGTACTAAATTCATAGTACAAGTGGGGGCGATTTTTGGGTCAAAAGGTACCTAAAATCAGCATTTTTACCTTAAAACTTTCATCTTTTACCATAGTATAAATGTACCAATTAAATGCTGGAACCTATTACACATATTAGTATGATATTAGTACAATATAGTGTAACAAAAATAAAATGAAAAATCAATTCCATTTGACCTCTATAGCAGGCTCCATTTAGGGTGTATATTGGCTAGTTTTAGTTAATAAAATTGCCTTATGGTAATGTGACTCACCTACCATGTATTATATGATAATGTAACAAGTAAATGCAGTCAAATAAGACCTTCACCACTGATTTCCTGCAACAAAACAACAAGAAATAAGTTAGGAAATGTCATAGGAATTTAAATACACAAAAGTAAGAAAACTAGAACCTACTTTAGACTAATGTAATGAAAACAAACAAAACAAGTTGTCCTATGGCACATGTGCTGCCGATTTCAAGCTAGAATAAGGGGGAATTATTGCTATCAATTAGTCAAAAGAAGACACCACCTAACAATGCATGATCCTTTGTCAAAGATAAACAAAATCAAGTGTGCCATACAACACCTAGATGTCGAGATCAAGCATGGAAAAGAGGCTTAATTGCCTTGTGAAAATCTAAATAAAATACCTAGCAACCTAGCATGTTCTCTTGTCTCAAAACAACAAAAAAATTAATTGAACTCCATGACCATATGCAGTCGTATAACATGGAGAATGGAGTCAATAATGACATGTTAGTCATCTTAGAAAATTAAAAAGAAACATCTACCTACATAGCTCTTGTCTTATTCTTCTTTCAATTATCAAACAAAGGCTCCATTATTCTTGTCAATCAGCCAAATTGGTGCTCAATTATGGGCATATTCTTGAGCCAAACAAACAACTAATAAACAAATAAAAGACTAAACAAATGGACAATTATTGTGTCAAATAATTTTGTCCTTACCAAGTCTTATTTCTTACGTGAGTTTAGCTCATTCTTTCCTTTGCCATTCTCCATGGCCGATTGGTAAGGCTTCTACAACCCTCTCTTTTCTTCTTCATTTGACAATTAATTCCTTAGAGCTTCCAAGCTCCATTAATGGTGTTTTAAGCTCTAACATCATTTCTATGTAAATTCCTAGTTAAATCTACTAAGTCTTGAAGCAAGAATCATCCTAGCAATCATCCAAGTTTTCACCAAGCTTAAGTGTTCCAAGGAGGTTCCTAGATTCAACAACAACACAAGGAACAACAAGGTCAAGTTAAGGTATTTTTCCATGTTGAAAATCCTAGCAAAATGCTTAATGTCATTTCCGAAAATTCAAGTTTCTAAACCAAGGTTCTCTTCATTATTTCATGAAGGAAACTTGGATCTACAATCATCCCAAGGTGTACCAAAATACCTTGTTAAATTCCTAAGGTAAACTCTTGTAAAACTACATCAAATCTTATTTATAAATTCTTGTTAGAAGTCTAACAAATGGATCTCCTAAATATTTATAAGGAGGCCGAATTCTTTTCATCAAAATACCATTGGAGGAACTTGGAATTGAAGGAGAAATCAAGTACAAGAATTGTCTTGATTTAAGGAGTAAGTTATATAATTAAGGTTTATTAAGTTTAAGCTTGATTTAAGCTTCAAACTTTGGTATAAAAATTATGTATAACCTCTAAATAAATTAAGGCCGAAAATATGGGGTTAAAATATCAAGAAAATAATTTATAACATATAAGGTAAGATTATTACCTTAAGGTATAATTATGTGTCATAAAAATTAATTATGATACATATATAGTTAAACTGAATTATCTAAGGAGTAAATGTTCTATTTTGAGTTTATAATCATTCTAAGTCATTAGCATAATTTTTGGAAGTGTTATATGGCTTATATACATTTATATGTATTTTTTATAAAGTTTAAATCAAGTTTTGAAAACTACATGGTAAAACAAAATTAAAGCCGAGGGCTTAATGTATTATTTGGTGATTTATGAAGTGTATAAGTATATTAGCTTATACTATAAATTTTGGGAACATTAAAAATAGCTACAAGTATTTAAATGGCTAATTTATAAAGTTATGTGGCTAAAATGCAAATTTTGTAAAGTTTGGTGAACAAAATATAAAAGCCGATAATTAAAGGAGTGATTTGGTATAATTATGATATAATATAAGGTAGGAATTAATATTATGAATTTTGGTGAATTTAAATAAGTGTTTAAGTGTTAAAATAATAATTTATAAATTTGGGGGCTATTTTGTAATTATTGGGAAGTTTGGAGTATAACCGAGAATATACATGATTTTATGGGTATATTAAAATATTAATTATGAAATTAAGTCTTGGTCAAAGTGTTGACCAAAAACTTTGGGTTAAAAGGATTTATGACATAAAATATTAAGTTTATATAAGTTTTGGGGGTGAATATGTAATTTATAAAAGATATATGTGAAATCAATTAAAAAGGGGGCGAAATGGTAATTTACGAAAATATAAGTGTTCACTTGGTCATTTTAGGAAATTAAATATTAAAACTATAGTTTATAAGTTAATATGTAACTTATATAAAGTTTTGATGTTAAATTGTAAATAAAGGAAAGATATATATATATATTAAGACCGAAAGTATATGTGGTCATTTGATGATTTATAAAAAGATTAGAATATTTGGTTGTAATTGCCAAGAGTCTAAAGGGGTTAATTAATAATTACAAAGGTTAATGTCGGTAATTAGTGAATTGTAAAGGTTATAAGGTTATTTGACAATTTATAAAAGTTAATATATTTGTTTTACAATTTCCGAAAATTAATATGGGTATTTAGTAAATTATAAAAGTTATATGGTTAATTGGTAAGTTGTAAAAGTTAATGGGTTCAAATTATGATTACCGGGAATTATATGTGGTTATTTAGTAATTTGTTAAGTTGTTGGGTATAAAATATAAATACCGAATTAATAAGGTTGGTTTTATAATTTAATAAAGAAAGGAATTGAAACTAGGTAATGTAATGTATTATGGTATACTATGGAGGATAGTATAAGGTTTATGAAATAATTGTGGTTATGATAAAAATAAGCAAAAGAATATAATACAGAGTTTATGAAATAATTGTGGTTATAATAAAGATAACCAAATTATATTGGTATATGGAATAAGAGGAAATAATTATGGATATATAATTAAAGAGATGAAGAAATATCATAACATAGAAATTCATTATCACATGTGAATACTACATAAAATAATGAACTGATAACTACCTAGAACCACTGTTGAAATAACAGGGGGAAATAAAGAACATACAGAGTTTGTATACAACGAGTATAAACGCTACAGTGAAAGTACTGTAATTTTTAATGAATAATTATATTAATATTACCCGGTATTGCATGTTTATATAACAACGTACGGGAAGGGACTATTGAACAGGGATTTGTCAAGCTAGCAGTTACTTGGTGAACGGTATGTTTATTGTGTGGTCTGAATGTCCTAAGGATTATCCTAAGGTCCAGACGTTATGTGTTAATTGTTTAAGAGCGATATCTGTGATTTTATGTATATTATTTTATATACTGTATTGCTCAACACTGTTGCGTTTTATTTATACGTGAACGTCTTATGACTAAAAGTTTATACATCTGAACTTGAACAAGACTAACTGACCTTTAGGTATTGTTGAACCTAACTGATGGTCAACTGTTATAGTCTTAATTCAAGTATTGGTTATTGCACCACTGACTAAAGGGCTAACTTATAAAGAGAGGAATCCAGATTGTTTCGACTTTCTGGTTGCGCATCGTGATCACTACGAGAGACTTCAATGGGGAGTCACTCAAGGGAATCCATCAGCCATATTCGGGGATGGCGGAGGGCACTGCCGTTGGTGCACAGGTTCGACCGGATCAGTCAATATATTATCCAGGGCCATAAGGTCAGCTGGTAACGGTTCCATTGGAAACCAGGGGACTATCGTCCATTAATAAGTTATTAAGGGTTGTCTTGACATGACGCCTGAGGTGGAATTTAATTGGAAAGGGTTAAGTGATTGGTTTAAAGGATAAGGGCCAGGTGGCCAACTAACAAGTACAGTTTAATATGCGTATCTTGTTTGGTTACTGTTATGGATTATTGATGTGTGATTATTGGTTATTGCTATAGATTATTGATGTGTGGTTATCGGTGTTGTGTACATTGATGTTATAGGTGAACTGATATGTGATTGTTTAATGTTTACAGTTATTACTGTTATTATTGTAAACCGGTATTTTATGTAAAGAACCTAATATCAAGATGGCTAAAACGACTTAAGGAATCTATATGATTTAAGACTACATTTAGCATACCAGCATTTCGATTGCTGAGCCCTTCAATGGGCCAAACATTCCAGGTTATTGAAGAAGGCTCAAGCCGGAGTGCGGGACACGGGGGTAGCTGATGTGTTTTCATCAAACACCTTTGGTTTTATTTTGAATTGTATTAAGAGGTTGTAGTATTCAGTTAGTTGCTCATTTAGTTGGATTTGGTTTGTAATAATTAGAGTGCTCAGTATCTGTTCATCACAGCGTGAGGAGTTGTATTGTTGGAAAGAGTAAGGATGCCTTGTTACTCACAAGGGTGAGTAACGGCGTGTAACACTAAGGTAGATAGTTTTATTTTCCACTGTGAATTGTTATTTATTATGCTACGACTTGCAACGTTATTGCAGGTTTAGGATTAGGGGTGTACAGTTCCCGATGGTGTTTTCGACTCAAATTTTATGGGTACGTAGCCTGAAAGATTTCCAATATGTTAGTAATTGACAGAATTCAATTTGAAGTCAAAATTAATACGAAACTTAGCAAACAAGTAACAAGGCAGTAGCTAAAACAATTAGTAATACAGAGGCTGAAAAGAGTTGGTTTGAACCCAAATTTTGAGGCAAGACTGATAAGGTCGTAGGGAGTTAGGAAAGTGGAATTCTACCCGTTTTACCTTTGGGTTTACAATGATCCTTCACGCCGGGATTCGTCGAGTGCTCCGTTGATGGCAGACCCGAAAGGTTTTCGAACCAAGCTTCTGGTTGTTGGTTGTTCTTGCTGTTCTTCACGTTTTGTTGGTGTTTATGTGGGGTTTTGATGATTGTTGATGCTTTGGGGATTTGAAAACGAGCTTAGATGGTGATTTTTGGGTGGATTTCGGTATGATTCGGGTGGCCGGGTGTTGAAAAACGTGAGAGAGAGAGAGAGGGGAGGCTATGCTTCCTAACTTCCTAGGGTTCTTGAGCTTGTGAGATTCTGATTTTATCAAAAGATTTATCCCTTTATATATACTTTCTTAAAGATAAAGTAAATCTAGTAAAAGTAAGATTTTTTGGCATTTTAAATAAGTGACTTCCCTACGGAATTTTGCTGTGAAATTTTAGCCACGTGTCAAGGATGGCAATTATGATTTTTCTGAAGTGTAATCAAAATTTTTAAATTTTTTTTTTGTTAATTCAATTTCTCGTCAGATTCACTCAGAAATTACTAGAAAATTATTGGAGATTCAAAAAATCAAAATTCCAACGCCATTATGCTCATAATGTAATCCTCTTCCATGGGTTAAAATTTCAAAGCATTTCAAATTGATTTGAGCATCTTTTAGAGGAGAGAGAAAGCCTATATGAGGTCTTAGGAGCCTTAAAAATTACGAAGACACCGCTGACAATGAAGAAACTGCTCCCAATGCCCCATAATGTGCCGATCGAGCCGGAATACCTCATGACTTGATTGAGGTGCCTCTCACAACACCAAAACCTTATAGACCCCAACCAGGGGGGTCAAAATTTTGGGTATAACAAATTGCCCCCGTCAACTAGACTTTGTAATGAAGGTGAAAAGTATAGTTGATGCTTGAGTGATACCCCAAAATTTTAGATTTTTTCCAAGACCCTGCATGTTATTGAAAACTGATAAATTGTGTCGAGCTATTCTAAGGCGCTGACTACCTATAAGTGAAGTGAGGAGATGTTGATGAACTATTCGAAGGTGTCAACTACCTGAAATGATGACATGTGGTCGAGCTGTTCTAAGGCGCTGACTACCTAAAGTGAAGTGAGGTGACATCAAGCTATTCTAAGGCGTTGACTACCTAAAGGGATGGAAATGATGTCAAGCTTTTCTAAGGCGTTGACAACCTATAGTGAATGAAATGGTGTCAAGCTATTATAAGGCGCTGACTACCTATAATGAATGAAATGATGTCAAGCTATTCTAAGGCGTTGACTACCTATAGTGAATGAAATGATGTCAAGCTATTCTAAGGCGTCGACTACCTATAATGAATGAAATGAATGCAAAATGTTTTATGGAAGTAGGTAAATCGAAGAGTGATGCTAGGTCTTACTACGAGCCTAAATGGATGATTCTAGGTCTTATGACAAGCCTAAAGATTGGAAATAGGTCTTATGATGAGCCTAAAGGATGGATCTAGGTCTTATGATGAGCCTAAAGGTTGGAACTATGTCTTATGACGAGCCTAAAGGTTGGAACTAGGTCTTATGACGAGCCTAAAGGTGGATCTAGGTCTTTTGACGAGCCTAAAGGATTAAATGTAAGGGAGGTCTTATGGGTGTCTGGAATGATTGAATGTAAGGTAGGTCTTATGCGTGCCTAAAGGATTGGGAACGAAATTCATCCTAACTCGGTTGCTTATGGAGACCGAGACCCATCAAACTCAGTTGCTTATGGAGACTGAGATCCGACTAACTCAGTTGCTTGTGGAGACTGAGATCCATCTAACTCAGTTGCTTGCGGAGACTGAGATCCATCTAACTCAGTTGCTTATGGAGACTGAGATCCATCAAACTCAGTTGCTTAGGGAGACTGTGATCCATTCTACTCGGTTGCTTATGGAGACCGAAATCCATCTAACTCAGTTGCTTATGGAGACTGAGATCCGTTATACTTGGTTGGTTACGGAGACCGAGATCCATCTAACTCAGTTGCTTATGGAGACTGAGATCCGTTCTACTCGGTTACTTATGGAGACCGAGATCCATCTAACTTAGTTGCTTACGGAGACTGAGATCCGTTCTACTCGGTTGCTTATGGAGACCGAGATCCGTTCTACTCTTAACTAGGCTAATTGAGGAATGCAGTATGCTTGATGATGCAAAGATGTGAAGTATGTTTTATGCAAATGATTGTGGCAAAAAGCAAATTGTCAAAGTTCCAAATATGGAAATGAAGAGGTTTACGTGGGTATTGCAAAATGAAATTGAAGTGCTTGAAAAGACTGAAGATTGTCCAAAGTAAGAAATTGCTAGGAAATATGCCAAACACGGCCATGATGAGATTTATGAAACCGAAGTGTTTGAAGGAAAATTTTCCAGGACAAGAAGTTGCTGAAAAAGTTGCCAATCATGGCAATATTTAAAGAAAATCATGTCTACTAAAAAGGAAAGTGAAATAATCGTTTCCTGACTAAAGATTTGAGACTCGTAATTTATATCCTAGGAGATGAACATGCCACTGGTGTGGTGTGATGTTTGATGTGGTGATCAAGGCTTATGACAGGCCATGGAATTTATGTGGAGGTGAAGGCTTATGAGGTGCCCGTGGTATGTGGAGGTAAGAGCTTATGTGGGCCTGTGTGGTATGATGTGGAGGTAAGGGCTTATGTGGGCCTGTGGTGTGATAGTGTCGGTGGTGCTTAATGTTTGGGTTTCAATTGGCGTTGTCATAGCAATTGTAGGAACCAACAATTGCCCCCAGTATTTTCCTTTAAGACAACCTATGCTAGAGTTCATGGCAATCGATCGAAACGATCGATTGCCCCCAGTATTTTCTTTGATTAAACATGCGAACAAGTCTCATCCTCGCATGGTCAAGGATTATGTCTTGATGTGGTGCTTTCTATCCTACACTCAAAGTGTTTGATTCTTGCACTCGTGCTCTCCTTTTGGTCAAAACATCTCAACCATTGAGTTTGACATTTGTTAGATTTACGCGTTCAACTTGCTACTTTCACGTGATTGGATACACAACTACTAAGTCGGAAGTCTTTTAAGCTTATAACGTGGCTATGGGGTGTGATGAATGACAACAGAACAATGGAGGAATGTTTAGGATATGTGGAGCTATAAGGGTGACCAAAGCTACAACTTGCACCTTCTCTCGGACTTGTCTTCTTTGTCTTGAAGTCGTTTGGCTACTTCGTGATGACTTTGCTTGTGAGCTTGGAACTTGGGACTTTTGGGTTGTTCCTTACACCTTCTTTTTTTCTTCTGATTTTGGATTACTTCGAGGCTTTCCAGATTTGCGTTTCTTTGAATCTCTTTTTCCACGGGGTTCTTGTGTTTCCCGGTTTCAACTTTGAGAGCTGTTTTTTGATGCGAGCTCATGGGATCCTGTGTCGCTTTGGGACCATTTGCGGATCATTTCATTGTCTTGGTAGCGGCGTTGCTTCTTTGGACTTGTGAAGTTGCCGTTCAGAAGTCGGGCTCCTCACTTCCTTTGGTCACCGGGTCGGTTGTTCACCATTGGCTGGCTTGTTTGTGGAGTTTGTAATGTTATAAAAGAGGACGTATACGAAAAGCTCAGCGGGGGTGCCTAGGGTTTAATGTCAGGGTCACAAGCTTTTGGCTGTGTGCTGCTGTACCTAGGTGCTTCGTCATCCCTAATAGTTGTGTATCCGTTATTTGTTACTCTTCATAGGTCTAAGCGTAAATTTACAAAGTGTCTCCTTCGGTCGGAGTTATGTCGTTTACCTCATCTTTGAATATGGTCTCACTGGAGCCATGTAAAAATGACACGCTCGTTCACTCATGGTTTTTCCACTCAAGACACTCTAGTGAATTTCACTCAGAGACTAGTTCACACGCTTAAACGAAAGGTTAAAGATGACGATCCCGAGATCAGATTGCCCCCAGTATTGATTTGGGGTTTTTTGACAAGCCTTTTGAATACCCAGGTTATTTGTGATAGGTGATTGTGTGTGTGCGGTGGTAAGTGATGACGGGGTTTTGCTGTTTTGGTGGAGTGATGTAGTGATGAAAGTAAACAGGGTGGTGGGATGTTCTCTGTGTATGGTGTTTGGACAGGCATGTTCACCCTTTTGGAAGCAAAAGACGAATCGTTTTGTTCTATTGCCAGGAGAGGATTATTTCATGCACCTTTATCAAAAGCCATACTCAAACCAATTTTTTTGTTTTTTCGTTTTGCTGGAGAAAGAGCATTTATTTAGAAAGTATTTATACATGACTTTCTTAAAGATGTGAAAAATGCAAGGGTTTTGTTAATGGAAAATATATTCAACAATGCTGAGTACATACATCCAAAAGCTATCAAAAATTAACTGAAAGGAAAAACCGAATGGAAACTAGATATCCTAAAGTCTAAACTGAGAGCTGTGAAATGAAAGTGACTTCTAGCAAGAACATCTTCCTAAATATCGCTGTATTCAGAGAACTGAAATCCCTGGTCGTAAAGGTCCTGGATCGTGTGCCTCAAAGCCTTGCAATCATCGGTGTCATGGCCGGGTAATTGGTGGTACTGGCAAAACTGACTTAGATTTCTTCCTTTCCGAGGGACCCCCGGCTGGGGGGTGAGTGGTTGTAGCATATTTCGCTCCTGGAGCTTTTTAAATGCCTGGCTCAACGGTTGGCCGATGTCTGCGAACTCTCTTTGACGGAGTTTCTTTCTAGGTGGCTCTGCTGCTCCAATGGCCCGACCTGACTAACTTAGCTGTCGAACGGTGTTTACCTCATGCTGCCTAGTTCTCTTTCGGATGCCTCTTTGGATGCAAGCTGCTGTCCTTGGGCCATTTCCGGTGTTTTCTAAGTCCCCAAGCTTTAATTCTCCCTTATGGATCAATTCCTCTAGGACACCAACTAGTCCCATCAGCAAGTCAAAATTAGGAAAGTATGTGAATTTCAGCTTGTCATTGTATTGCTTCTACATATTCTCGATTACCATTCGGATTTGCTCCTGTTCGTCCATCTTTGCGAGCATAGCGGCTGCCTTCATCCTCCAACGCTTGACGAAGTCGGACATTGATTCACCTTCTGTTTGTCGTGTGCTTGCAAGATCAGCCCTTGTGACTTCAAAACTTCTAGCGTACTCAAAATGATGCAGAAAAGCTTCACATACCTCCTCGTAGGTCTTGGTATTCATCCTTCGAGTTATGTACCAACGCTAAGGAGTCTCATCAAGATAGCGGGCAAATACTTTGGCCTTTTGCATGTCGTTTAGCATAAGGATGGACATTTCTCTGTCGAACATTGCCAAATGAAGCTGTGGGTCAGAGGAACCCTTGTATAGAGGCAGTGTAGGCAACTTCAACTTTGGAGGGAGATCGACCTCGGGATACAGTTGAAATACCCCAAACTTAGATATGGTGCTTAAATGATAAACTAAGATATAAGGAGGCTAAATAATGCCTTAGAAACATTAAGAAACATTTCTAATCAAAGAAAATATAAGGAAACACCAAAAGAGCAGTTTAAGCAAAAATGTGCTCTAAGCTTGGAGAGACTTGGGAGAGTACCCAAAAATTGTTCTAAGACCTTAGTAATATCCTAATGGTCATTTTAAATCAATTACCAAAGAAAACCAAGCTTGAAAACAAGTTAAAACACAAAATATGCTTTAAGGAGTCTTAAAGCACGTTTTTGAAAAATTGTCTTGTAAATGAGTTTTGAATGGCTAAATGTCCATCATTACTCTTTAATTAACATGTGTACTATATAGTATCACATTTGGAAGTCTATATCAATGGGAAATCAAAAATTTCACAACAATGTGCCTTGTTTTGTGAATAGTGAATTAATTAAGCTAGTTTATAACATAAGTCTATATAAGTGAGACATTTGGTCAACAAAGACTTAATTACCCTCATTATTAAAAGGGGGCCGGTTTCTTATGAGGTGAGTCACCACCTTCATGAGTCATTAAACAAATAAGAAAGCAAATAAGAGTTATAAAGCAAAAGTACTATTCACCCTTTTAACTTAAATATCTCATTTAACTCACCTCTCTCCTCACCTCTTCATTCTCTCTTATCTTCCCATGATTTCTTGCTCTCTCTCCCTTCTCCATTAACGTGAAGAACAACTCCATGCTAGCTCCATCTAGCTTTGCCCACATCTTGCTCATTTTAGCTCCAAAACCAAAACAAATCACATATTCTTCTTAGTTAGCTCAAGCTCTCTCTTTCTATCTTTTCAAAACTTCAAGAGCTTCATTTTGGTGCCAAGTCAAACCACCATTAGAGGAGGAAATTCAAGTTTGGAGACTCCACTGGCTTCTCCATTCTCTTAAGGTAAAGAAAGTGTAAGAAAATCTAGGTTTCCACCATTTCTTTCTTGTCCGAAAATTTGCACTCATGGGACTCCATGTTTATGCCTTGTTCTAGCTTGTTTCTACTCTTCAAAGGATAGAGGAGGTCCTTCTTGCTTCAAATCCAAGCTTGTCTTGAGAAACTAAGGTAAGACAATCAATTCAAAACCTTAAAACACATTTTTAACCTAGGTTTATTCCTTAAGGTTAGTGTGTTGTTTAGTGCTCATTGGAATCATTGGACATTGTTTAGAACATTGGCAAGGAGAATTACATTGGTGACCGAGATTGGACAAGAAAAATCTAAGGAGAAAAGCTTGTGAAGCTTGTAAAAGAACAAGGTAAATTGCTTACCTTAAGGTGTTTTATAGTTTAAGGGAATGAGATTTAGATATGTGATGAGTTTAGTAGAGAGTTTACATTAGAAAAGGGTTATATATAACCTAGGAGAAACAATGACTATACTTGTGAACTTGTGACTAAGGAGCAAATGAGAAAAAAAGATAGTTTAAGAATATCAAGGTGAATTACAAGAAGCATTTTATTTCAATGGGAGCCTTGTTGAGTGTAATCGCAGGTTGAAGGCAAATATATGTGGAGATTCAGTGGTTAAGATTATTGTCATTTAAGGGCCTAAGTGCCAAGCATTTAAGTTTATGTGCTATAAGATGATGTGGTGTAGTTTCGGTGTAAATTGTGTGTTAAGGTGTTGTGAAGAGAATTTGAATGATATTGGTTGTTTGATGGAGAAAAACCAAGTGTTAGGATGTACTATATACTAGAGAACCCATGGCAAAATTTAAAGGAGAATTTAAGTGTTTAAGATACTCTGAGGGGGATTTAATGACTAAGGAAGTACTAGGATGTTCTAGAGGTTGTCTTGATGAAAAAGGGTGAGATTAAGGTGTTCTAATGACTTACAATGACTTAGGTATCACCATGAAGGATTTAGGAATCAAAAGTATGTACTTGGGTATTTAGGACTTAGGTAAATGTTGATAAAAGAAACTAGGGTTTAGAATTTAAGGAAAACCTTGGAAAGTGCAAGAAAAGATGCTTGGGAGATGATGTTGTAGTAGTGAGGGAACATTATTGGCATAGTGGCTGTCATAGGTATGAAACACCACTTAGAAAACCAAGGAGAAAATATCATAAGTGTAGGAATTTTGGTATGAAGTGAGTAAGTGTTTAAGGAGATAGAAAATGAGTTTTGTGGGATGTTGTATGAGGGTGTTGTGAGCCTCGATTTTAAACCCTATCCTATGTTGAATAAAGTTGATTGGGGATCTGATTTGGTTTTTAGGTCCACTTATAGCCTAAGATTAATAACTATGTCATATCAATAATTAATAAAACCTAAGCTAGCTCCTGGAACCTATTATGAGTCGCCACCTAATTTTAACCTAGATCAATTAGGAAAGGAGAGTTCGGGTTCGTCGGGGGCTTGATATTCGACTTAATTAGGGTTCAATTACTTTCATTACCCTTCCTAGGTCGTTTTTCCTCTACTTAGTTTATTTACGGCTTATTACGAGTCGTTTTAACCTAAGTGCGCGAGCTTCTGTTTTTTTTTTGTTTTTAGCATTTTTTGACAGAGAATTAAGTGAAAATAAAAGCTACCTAAACTAGGGTTTCGGAGGCAGAATTAGGTCAAATTTTGCTTACGTCCGTAGCCACGGACCAAACGTCCGAGACCACGGACCCCAGTTAACCTAAACATACAGAAAAGTCGAAATTAAAGGAAAACAAAAATTTGCAAAGTCCGGGGCCACGGACAGGATGTCCGTGGGCCCGGACATTATTAGAAAAACCTAAATTTTGAATTTTTAAAATCCCGCCGCCGTCCGTGGGTGTCCGAGCTTACGGACAGGGAGTCCGGGACCCCGGACACGACGTCCGTGGGTGCGGACAGCCCTCGGACGGCGGCTTTGAGGCTGTTCCCGAAGGTGTTTTCGGCTCAAATTTTATGGGTGCGTAGCCTGAAAGATGTACAATACGTTAGTGGTCGAAAGTTCTCAATTTGAATTCGAATTATGCACGAAACTTGGTAAAAAAGTTATTGGACAGAAGCTTGAATAAACAGCAATACAGAAGCGTACGAAGGTTAGTTTGAGCCCAGATTTTGAGGCAAGACAGATAATACCGTGGTGAATCAGGGAAGTGGAGTTTCTACCTGTTTTACCTTCGGATTCACAACGTTTCTTCACACCGGGATTCGTCGAGTGCTCCGTTGATGACAGACCCGAGGATTTCGACCCAAGCTTCTGGTTGTTGGTTGTTCTTGCTGTTCTTCACGTTTTAGAGGTGTTTTTGTGAGGTTGTTGATTATTGGTGCTTTGGGGATTGGAAAACGTGTTTAGATGGTGATTTCGGGGGATTTTCAGTATGATTTGGGTGGCCGGGTGTTGGAAAACGTGAGAGAGAGAGAGGAGGAGGCCGTGTTTTCTGACTCTCTAGGGTTCTTCAGTATGTGAGTGTCTCCTTTTATCCAAAAACCTATCCCTTTATATAGACTTTCTTAAAGATAAAGAAAATCTAGTAAAAGTAAGATTTTTCGATATTTTAACTAAGTAACTTCCCAAAAGAATTTTGCTATGAAATTTTAACCACATGTCAAGAATGGATATTATGAATTTTCTGAGGTGGAAACGAATTTTTTAAATGCTGGAGCATTTTTAAATTGAATTTCTTGTCAGATTCAGTCAGAAATTACTAGAAAATTATGGAAATTCGAAAAATCAAAATTCCAACGCCATTATGCTTAAAATGTCATCCTCTATCATGGGTTAAAATATCAAAGCATTTCGAGCTGATTTGGGCACCCTTTGGAGGAGAGAGAAAGCCTATAAGAGAACTCAGAAGCCTTAAAAATTATGAAAACGCCCCTGACAATGACGAAACTGCTCCTCAGGCCCTGCCCTGGAACACGCCGATCGGGCCGGAGTCTCTTACTGTTTGATGGATGGCTCTCACAACCTCGTAGACCTTAACCAGGGGGTCAAAATTTTGGGTATAACAGATTGCCCCCCGTCAACTGGACTTTGTAACGAATGTGAAAAGTCTGGTTGATGCTTGAGTGGTGCCCCAAAATTTTGGACTCCACAGAATCCTCCACGTTGTGTGAAACCGGGTTAACGATGCCCAGCAATTCGGAGGCGCTGACTACCTAAGCTACAAGCATTGTCGAGCTTTTCTAAGGCGCTGACTACCTAAAGGTAATAATGAGGTAATGTCAGACTATTCTAAGGTGCCGACTACCTATAAGGATGATACGATGTCAAGCTATTCTAAGGCGTTGACTACCTAAAACGAATGAAATGATGTCAAGCTATTCTAAGGCGTTGACTACCTTAAAGGAGTGAAGTACATGTCAAGCGATTCTAAGGCGTTGACTACCTAAAATGTGAAAAGTGGACTGAACTAAGAGTGAATAATCAAGACCGAGCATCTAAGGTGCCGGGAACCTAAAATTAAATGGAATACGCCGAGCATTATAAGGTGTCGGGAACCTGAAGCTGAATGAAATACGCCGAGCATTATTAGGCGTCGGGAACCTGAAGCTGAATAGATTACGCCGAGCATTATAAGGTGTCGGGAACCTGAAATTTGAATGGAATACGCCGAGCATTATAAGGTGTCGGGAACCTGAATTTGAATGGATTACGCCGAGCATTATAAGGTGTCGGGAACCTGAAATTTGAATGGATTACGCCGAGCATTATAAGGTGTCGGGAACCTGAAATTTGAATGGAATACGCCGAGCATTATAAGGTGTCGGGAACCTGAAGTTGAATGGATTACGCCGAGCATTATAAGGTGTCGGGAACCTGAAATTTGAATGGAATACGCCGAGCATTATAAGGTGTCGGGAACCTGAAGTTGAATCGATTACGCCGAGCATTATAAGGTGTCGGGAACCTGAAATTGAATGGATTACGCCGAGCATTATAAGGTGTCGGGAACCTAAAAATGAAAGGAGATATAATGAGATTGATGTGATGTGTGCGTAAATTGACGAATGTAAAGTAGGACCTATGGGTGCCTAAGTGGAATGGTAGGAAATCAGGTTCGTGATGAGCCTGAGGTTGAGTTCATCTACTCTGGTGAATCTGAATCTTTGGATGAGAATCTGCATCTCTGAAGAGTCTGTATCTTCGGCTGAGAATCTGTATCTCTGATCGGGTGAGAATCTGTATCTCTAAAGAATCTGTATCTTCAGGGCAAGAATCTGTATCTCTGAAGAATCTGTATCTTCGGGGTGAGAATCTGTATCTCTGGTCTATGATGAGGAGTTTCGTATGGATGGATGCAAGGTTAACTTTATGCAGATGATCATAATGAAAGTTGATTATGAAAGTGCCAAACATGGCAAAGATGATGTGCATGTCAAAATACAATCAAAGTGTATGTAGGAAACTTGTCCAAAACAAGAAATCATTGGAAAATGTGCCAAACATGGCAATGTTAAGGATCAAAAATTGTCCAAAGCAAGACATTGCTAGAAAGTGTGCCAAATGCGGCCATGATGAGGTTATGAAACCGAAGTGTTTAAAGGAAAGTAGTTCAAGACAAGAAATTGTTGTTTGAAGAAAGTTCTGTTTAGTGAAAAGGAAAGTGAATCATCATTTCCTAACTATAGACTTCGGACTTGTAATTTATCTCCTACGAGATGAACATGCCGCCGGTGGGGTATGGTGTATGATGTGAAGGTAAGGGCTTATGTGGGCCTGTGTGGTGTATGAAGTGAAGGTAAGGGCTTATGTGGGCCTGAGGTGTTTGATGTGGTGGTAAGGGTTTATGTGGGCCTGAGGTGTGTGATGGTGGTGGTGATGCTTAAGCCTTGGGTTCCAATTGGTGTTGTCATAGCAATTGTTGGAGCCAACAATTGCCCCCAGTATTTTTCCCTTAAGACAATATGAGCTAGAGTTCATGGCAATCGATCGTTCCGATCGATTGCCCCCAGTATTTTCTTTGATCAAACGTGCGAATGAGTCTCGTCCTCACAGGGTCAAGGCTTATGTTCTGATTTGGTGCTTCCTAACCTACACTCGACGTGTTTGGTGTTTACACTCGTTTCTCACTTATGGTCACAACTTCTAGACCATTGAATTTGATATTTGATGAATTTATGCATTCGATCTGTTACTTTCACGTGATTGGATACACAACTACCAAGTCGGAAGTCTTTGAGGCTTATAACGTGGCCATGGGGTGTGATGCAAGACAATGGGACCATGGAGGGATGTTTGAGGTATGTGGAGTTTAAAGGGGTGACCAAAGCTGCACTTTGTGTCTTCTCTCGGATTCATCTTCCTTGTCTTGAAGTCGTCTAGCTGCTTTGTGTTGTCGTTGTTTTTGAGCTTCTGGACTTGGACTTTGAAGTTGTCCTTTACACCATTTCTCTTCTCTTTGTCATTTGGATTTCTTCGAGGCACTTTGGGTTTGCCTTTTTTTCTTCATCCTTTCTTGACTTTGCCTTCGGGTTCTTGTGTTTCCCGGTTTTGGGCTTCGAGAGCTGTTTTGATGTGAGCTCTTTGGATCCTGTGTCACTCTAGGACCATTTGCGGATCACTTTGTCATGCTGATAGCGGCATTGCTTCTTCAGACTGATGAGAATGTTATCTGAGAGTCGGGCTCCTCGCCTCCTTTGGTCACCGGGTCGGACATTCATCATTGGCTGGGTTATTTTGTGGAGTTCATAATATCGAAAAGGGATATATGAAAGGCTCAGCGGGGGTGCCTAGGGTTTAATGACAGGGTTTACAAGCTTTGGCTATGTGGTGCTATACCTAGGTGCTTCGTCATTCCTGATAGTCGTATATCCGTTATTTGTTACTTTTCACAGGTCTAAGCGTAAATTTACAAATTATCTCCTTCGGTCAGAGTTATACCGTTTACCTCACCTTTAAATGTGGACTCACCGGAGTCGTGTAAGAATGATACGCTCGTTCGCTCATGGTTTTACCACTCAAGACACTCTCGCGAGATCTTCACTCAGAAACTTGTTCACAAGCTTAACCAAGAGATTCGAAGACAACGATTCTAAACTCATATTGCCCCCGGTATTGATTTGGGGTTTGTGACAACAATTCGATAGATGTGGATTTGGAACCGCTTCGTGGGTTGTTTTGGATGTTTTGGGGTGAGTTGTGATGCTTAGCGTGGCATGTTCAACTTTTAGAAACAAGAGGTAAATCCTTCTGTTCCATAGTCGGGAAATGATTACTCCGTGATCCTTTTCCCTGGAAAGCATTTTTGTTTTTTTGTTTTTCGATGAATGAAAAATGATTTGTACAGGAATTGTGAAAATGGAACTATGATTTTATCTACGAATCATGAGGTAATGTTGGAAATTACAGACTTAGAGAAACTACCAAAAATGATAAAGGAAACTAACTACTACAAACATTGGAAAAACATAAAATGACTAGTAAAGAGAAAAATCGGAGAAAACACTTGAAGATAGCACTCTCTGATGGTGCTTGACATGGGATTCCTACTCGGGGAGTTGAAAACCTTGATTGATAAGATCTTGGATGTGCTGCTTCAGAATTTTGCAGTTGTCGGCGTCATGACCGGGAAGCTGGTGATACTGACAATACTGGTTCAGATTCCTTCCTTTTTGGGGGTCCCTTTGTCGAGGGGTGAGAGGTTGCAGCATGTTTCGTTCCTGGAGTCTTTCAAAAGCCTGGCTCAATGGTTGACCGATGTTTGTGAACTCTCTCCGACGGGAGCTCTTTCGGGATGATTCCATTGCCCCAACGATTTGTCCTGGTCCTTTTATCTGTCGAATGGTGTTTACCTCATGCTGCCTAGTTCTCTTTCGGGTGCCACTTTGGATACAGGCTGCCGTCCCCGAGCCATTCCCGGTGTTTTTTTGAGTTCCCAAGTTTTTAACTCCCCTTGGTGAATCATTTCTTCTAGGACATTAACTTGTCCCATCAGCATGTTGAAGCTAGGAAAGTATGTAAATTTCAACTCGTCACTGTATTGCTTCTGCATATTTTTAATTACCATTCGGATTTGCTCTTGTTCGTCCATCTGTGTGAGCATTGCGGCTGCCTTCATCCTCCAACGCTTAACAAAATCAGACATTGATTCACCTTCTGTTTGTTGTGTGCTTGCAAGATCAGCCCTGGTGACTCCAAAACTTCTAGCGTACTCAAAATGATGCAGGAAAGCTTCACATACCTCCTCGTAGGTCTTGGTATTTATCCTTTGAGTTATGTACCAATGTTGAGGGTCTCATCAAGATAGTGAGCAAATACCTTGGCCTTCTGCATGTCGTTTAGCGAAAGGATGGACATTTCCCTATCGAACATTGCCAAATGAAGTTGTGGGTCGGAGGAACCTTTGTATAGAGGAAGTGTTGGCAATTTCAACCTTGGAGGGAGATCAACCTTGGGATATAATCCAGTGGAAAAGTAGTCAAACCGGCTGGGCTGTTGGCCCTCTCCATGCGCTCAATCTTTTCCAGCATCCCATTGAATTCTTCGGCTAACTGGGCATCCATGTTGATTGGATTCCTCCCTCTGCCATTCTTTGAGATTGGGCTTATCTGTTGGAAAACAAAAGTGACCTGAGCTTAAAAATTCTGGGCCGCAAAGAAGTTTTAGGCTAAAACTTGTTTGGGCTGCAAGAAAAGCACATGAGTTGGAATGTTTTGAAAATTGTGGGTTGGCACTGAGGCCCGAAATGAGTTGGAAGAGAGGCACATGGGCCGGAATGATTCATGGGCTGTGAACTGGTGCCTAGGCTGAAATGTTCTGAGAATTGGGCGCTTGGGCCAGAATGTGTTTGGGTTTAAAGTAAAGCGCATGGGCTGAAGTGATTTCTAAACCATGTTCTGGATGTGAATTGGAATTTGGGCCGAGTAATTATGATTGGGGCTGAAGATGATCCCTGTGTCTAGGATCGTGGGTCAAAGCCCGAGTGAAAAGTCTTCCTGGACTAGAATGGGCCTTGAAATGGAAAGGCCTGATGGATTTTTATGGATTGCTTCAGGTGGATCTGTTTTCCGTGGGCCTAGAACTAAATTGGTAATTCAAGTTGGGCTGAAAGATAAATCACCTAAATCTAAAATTTTGGGCCGAAACCCGAACAAATAACTCACACATTCAAATCAAGCAGGGTCTTTGGGCCGCAAACAATAAAGCCGCGATATCGGGTTGGGCTGAGTTGATGTAGGAGAAGTTCCTATCAATTTCTAGGCTGGGTAGTGGGCCGATCATGCAGGTAAACAAGGCCCACACAAATTCAACATGTCCTCACTAGTGTTAAGATTAAACCAGGTATGGAGCGATCCGGAGAGGTGCTTGGGGCGTGGGCCCAGGTCGCCACAAAGGAATAGGGCTTGCACACTATTCTCTTTGGGCTTCCCCACTTTTTTCACCACTCACCTGAAGGTGTGCGTCTACGGTCGGGTCTTTGACTGACCAAACAATGGGCTGGTAAGGGCACTGCCAGGAAAACGCTTGGGGCTAAAGCACAGGTATTAAGGGGATGTGGTTAGACGACATCCTCATCTTTCCCCCGCTTATTCACATCACCTAAAAGGTGTGAGTCCCTGACAGGGGACCCTCAAACGGGTCCCGGGGTGAGATCGGTTTGTGTGGACCCTCGCTCTCATATAATGCAAAAGGTGCAGAAATTAAAGTGCTCACAAAAGTAAACAAACAAAGTAATAAAGCCATAAATAAACAATTTCGAGTTAAGCCCTCTTTCTTAAGATTAAACAAGTTAAAATTAAGAAGTTGTCCCCAGCAGAGTCGCCAGTCTGTGAGCCTCGATTTTAAACCCTATCCTATGTTGAATAAAGTTGATTGGGATCTGATTGGGTTTTTAGGTCCACTTATAGCCTAAGATTAATAACTATGTCATATAACAATAATTATTAAAACCTAAGCTAGCTCACTGGAACCTATTATGAGTCGCCACCTAATTTTAACCTAGATCAAATTAGGAAAGGAGAGTTCGGGTTCGGGGCTTGATATTCGACTTAATTAGGGTTCAATTACTTTCATTACCCTTCCTAGGTCGTTTTTCCTCTACTTAGTTTATTTACGGCTTATTACGAGTCGTTTTAACCTAAGTGCGCGAGCTTCTGTTTTTTTTTTGTTTTTAGCATTTTTTGACAGAGAATTAAAGTGAAATTAAAAGCTACCTAAACTAGGGTTTCGGAGGCAGAATTAGGTCAAATTTTGCTTACGTCCGTAGCCACGGACCAAACGTCCGAGACCACGGACCCCAGTTAACCTAAAATACAGAAAAGTCGAAATTAAAGGAAACAAAAATTTGCAAAGTCCGGGGCCACGGACAGGATGTCCGTGGGCCCGGACATTATTAGAAAAACCTAAATTTTGAATTTTTAAAATCCCGCCGCCGTCCGTGGGTGTCCGAGCTTACGGACAGGGAGTCCGGGACCCCGGACACGACGTCCGTGGGGTGCGGACAGCCCTCGGACGGCGGCTTTGAGGCTGTTCCCGAAGGTGTTTTCGGCTCAAATTTTATGGGTGGTAGCCTGAAAGATGTACAATACGTTAGTGGTCGAAAGTTCTCAATTTGAATTCGAATTATGCACGAAACTTGGTAAACAAGTTATTGGACAGAAGCTTGAAATAAACAGCAATACAGAAGCGTACGAAGGTTAGTTTGAGCCCAGATTTTGAGGCAAGACAGATAATACCGTGGTGAATCAGGGAAGTGGAGTTTCTACCTGTTTTACCTTCGGATTCACAACGTTCTTCACACCGGGATTCGTCGAGTGCTCCGTTGATGACAGACCCGAGAGGATTTCGACCCAAGCTTCTGGTGTTGGTGTTCTTGCTGTTCTTCACGTTTTAGAGGTGTTTTTGTGAGGTTTTGATGATTATTGGTGCTTTGGGGATTGGAAAACGTGTTTAGATGGTGATTTCGGGGGATTTTCAGTATGATTTGGGTGGCCGGGTGTTGGAAAACGTGAGAGAGAGAGAGGAGGCCGTGTTTTCTGACTCTCTAGGGTTCTTCAGTATGTGAGTGTCTCCTTTATCCAAAAACCTATCCCTTATATAGACTTTCTTAAAGATAAAGAAAATCTAGTAAAAGTAAGATTTTTCGATATTTTAACTAAGTAATTCCCAAAAGAATTTTGCTATGAAATTTTAACCACATGTCAAGAATGGATATTATGAATTTTCTGAGGTGGAAACGAATTTTTTAAATGCTGGAGCATTTTTAAATTGAATTTCTTGTCAGATTCAGTCAGAAATTACTAGAAAATTATTGGAAATTCGAAAACAAAAATTCCAACGCCATTATGCTTAAAATGTCATCCTCTATCATGGGTTAAAATATCAAAGCATTTCGAGCTGATTTGGGCACCCTTTGGAGGAGAGAGAAAGCCTATAAGAGAACTCAGAAGCCTTAAAAATTACGAAAACGCCCCTGACAATGACGAAACTGCTCCTCAGGCCCTGGAACACGCCGATCGGGCCGGAGTCTCTTACTGTTTGATGGAGATGGCTCTCACAACCTCGTAGACCTTAACCAGGGGGTCAAAATTTTGGGTATAACAGGTGTAAATGTGCCAAATGAAGTTAGAAGACATTATGGAGTTTAGGAGAAGTTTGGTGAAAATTGGTTAAGGTTTTGAAGGCTTAGAAAATGAGTGTTTTGCCTTGTCCGAACATCCGTCCGGACATGGACGTTCGGACAGGCCCTGTTGCGTGAAAATTTTCAGAGTCTCGACTTGTGTCCGACCTTGGGAAGTCCGGACACAAGTTCGGACGTACCTGTTTCTACTTTGAGTTTTCCTCGACCCATGTCCGAACTTCTGAAGTCCGGACACATGTTCGGACATGCGTCTGTTTTTAGCTTTGAGTCTCGACTTGTGTCCGAACTTGGGAAGTCCGGACACAAGTTCGGACAGGCCACTGTAGGGACCAAAAACCTTGTTTAAGGTTAGGAAATGATGGGGATAATTAAGTATGGATGTTATAAGATTATTAAGGACATGTTTGGTGGGTGTAATGGTCATTAAGTGGGAGAGTAAGTGTAATAAATAATGAGGAAATGATGCACTTAGGAGTCAAGTTAAAAAACATAAGGCTTAGTGAAAAACAATGGGTAAAAGTTTATGTCTAGGAAGGTTAAGAAATTCTATTGAGTTGGATTGAATAATAACCTAAAACTGAATCAATGTTTAGGCTTTGTGAATTGGGACTTGGAAGGAGATAAACCAAACGATCGTCGACGGTGAACGGTACAATCCTTCTTGTTACCTACTTGCTAACGAGGTGTCCCAGGCTTGTGGGCTATCTGTTTAATTGCTATGACTAAAACAAGATAAAGCATGCAACCTGATATATTTGTTCTCGTTGTGTTTGTGTTATCTTTACACTAACCCGCGAGACTTGAGATGGTTACACCAAGTTTAGTACTTACTGAGTTAAGAATAAGAGTTAAGTTTGATGGTCGTTGGTTAATGCCCGTTAGGGCTTAGCTAGCACATGGTGAATAAGATGTCGACTAACTGGAACTTGAGTGAGGAAACCCGGGACCGATCTCCGGTCATGCATGCTAAGGAAAAAGGGGGACGGTATCTGAATCAGATCCGCCCTCCGCTTAAGGACTTGTCTTCGGACTTGTAGCCTAGGGCCGGTTGCCGGCTCAGCTACGCTGGACTCCCGTCCAGAGTAGGTGGCATTAAGATGGTGCGGTGGGATCACCTAAATCCCAGGTTCGAATTAAGCTACAACCAATCCCTTCCAGGAACGGTTTGTAAACTGAGAATAAGTTGAGATTAAGATTGAGATTAAGGTAAGGAACTGAGATTAAGGAAATGAGGACTGAGGAAGGGGTTACTAACCCACTTGATAAGGGAACGCTTGAGTCGTTCATTGTTTGTGAACTATACATGTTCATCTGTGGTTATTGTTATTGCACTTCATATTATGCTTGTGTATGTAATCAATTTCCATGCTATCGACAATTAGTCGTCGTAGCCCCGTTAGCTTGGGGGCCATGAGAGGGTGTACCAGCATTCGTGCTGACCCCCTCGGGGGCTATTTTACACTTGCAGGTTAGAGACCCATGAGGACGCACTACGAGAGTAGGAGCGGTTAGACTTAGGGTGGGATGTTTATTTTGAGTTCGGGTTGCGCCTATGCACCCGACTGTTAATTTAAACCGATGTAAGATTGAGAATGTTTAAGATACTTGTACTCGGTTGGTTGTGGTATTGTGGTTGGTGACGTTTTGAGTTGGACAAGTATTTTGGATAAGTATTGTAAAGTTAAGGCCGGTATATTCTAACGATCAGACCGTGGCAAGGTCCAGGTGTATATTATTTCCGCTGCGACATATTCGTTTAAGTGTTCAGTTTTGCGATAACCACGATAGGCTTTGGATGGGGTGTTACAAAAAGTGGTATCAGAGCGTAGTTACGCTCTGATCAAGAAATACCGGACATGAGTAACCACCGAGTTAGGATATAAGTTAAGGATAAGTGATGGGTTAAGGGTGTGAGAAGTTTGAGTGAGTAGAGTCAGATGACCACTAATAAGTGTGGATCGTCTTTATCGTCTACGGACGTTATAAATTGTTAACCGAAACAGTGGTGAATACAATCTAATGTGAGTTATGCTTGTTCAGATGGCAGGACGTCCTAGGGAAGCCGAGGTCGCGGCCAGGGTGATGATGCTTCCGGAATACCGGGAGGGCAGACGATCGCAGAGATCGTAGCTGCCGCATTAGGGCATATGGGCTATCAGCCTGGTGTGGGTGCACCACCTCCACCGCCACAACCAAGGAACCAAACTGGGTGAAGAGTCTTGCAGATCTTCGACCCGCGCACTTTAAGGGGGAGACCGATCCCGCCAAGCTTGAGGCGTACATCTCCGAGCTGGAGACCGCCTTCGAGACCCTTGATGTCCCTGCTGGGATCAAGGTGCGCTTAGCTGCTTTCTATCTGAAGGGGGCGGCAGGCGATTGGTGGAAGCTGGTGAGGGCCGAGCATGTGGCCAATCCAGAGTTCGGCTGGGAGCAGTACACCGCCTTGCTACGAGCAAAGTACTACCCCGCCCATGTCCAGACGAAGAAGCGCTTGCAGTTGGATGCGCTTAAGGCAGACGGACAAGATGACAGTGGACGAGTATTACTCAGAGTTCACTGCCTTGCTCCGTCTTCTGCCAGGTCTTGGATATTCTGACCAGATCCTGGTGGACCGCTTCTATGGCGGGCTTAGCCATCGACTCCGCTACGGCATGGGGCTGACGAGTTACACTACCTTGCAGGTAATGAGAATGATTGAGATTTGAGTAAGTAATGAGTAAGATTTAGATTATGAGAAATAAGTGTGACTAATACTATGGAAAAGCAGGAGTGCTATCATGCCGCTGCTAAGGTTGAGATAACCGTCCAGCTGAGGGACGAGGAGAATGCAAAGAGGAGAGTGCTGGTAAGAGCTCAGAAAGTCAAGGGCAAGGAGGGTACAAGAAACAGAAGTACCAGCCTCAGGCCCAGAAAAATCAGAACCCAAAGGGGAAGGAGGAAAAAGAGAAGGCTCCTGAAGAGCCATTGAAGTTGACATATGCTTATGCAGCTACACCCCTGCGCTCTAGGGCGCCAAAGGGTAAGGAATTGATATTGAATGAGTTAAGAAACAAATTAGTAACCGTTTGAGATATGAGAATTGACATTATGAATCATCAGGATCTGAGACTGAGAAGGGAGCCGGTGGTGGCTACCAGCGACGCTTCATCTGTAGGTGGTGTCACAAGGACCACCCCGGGCTCGACTGTAAAGGGAATAAGGTGGAGTGCAACTTTTGTGGAGTGTATGGACACGGGCATATGAGTGTTACCGGAACCCTGCTAGCAGAGCCTATAGGACCCGATACCAGGGGCAAGGGCAAGACCGATCAGGGAGCTGGATCTGACGGTCAGAGGAAGGTGCAGCAGCGGCGGACAAGAACCCAAGGGTGACCCAGAAGTCGGGACCCACATTACACATGGTGGACCGGGACGATGAGCCTGAACCCTCATCGAGGCCAGGTACCGCTATAACCATTTAGTAATAGAAACTACCTACTTACCGCATTATCATGCATGTTTGGTGAATAAATGAGTTAAGTAAGAATAAGATGAGATTAGAACTTAAGTAAGATATAACCTACTACCACTTTGGAAGATTCAACATCTGCTACCCAATACCATCTACACCTAACCCGGAGCACACCGACATCGAAACCATAGACTTTCTAACCGAACAATGTCAGGTTATCCGCCCAGGTATGATTTTATTAAGGGGATACCTGACACCCGAAGCACAAATAGCCATCATCAGAAGATGCAATCAACTAGGAATGGGACCGGGAGGTTTTTACACACCGGAGTACCCAGGGGGAGCAAGGATGATATTAAAAATGATGAGCTTGGCAAGGATTGGAATCCGTATGCCAAGAATTACCAAACCATGAGGAGCAAGATGGAGTCTCACCACCGGGAATACCCGAAGAGTTCCATCCAGTTATTACACAAGTCGTGGAAATCGCTCAGCAGTTGGAAGCTGAACCGATTCTAGACATCCAGGCAGACATTTGCATTGTAAACTTCTACAAAAAAGATGGGAGACTGGGACTACACCAGGATAAGGACGAGACAACGGAGTCTCTCGAAAGAGGGATACCCGTAGTGTCTTGGTCCATTGGGGATGATGCAGAGTTTTTATACGGCGAGCAGAAGCGTGCGGACCGCGCAGATAAGATAGTACTTAAGTCAGGTGATGTATTAGTTTTGGGAGGAGAATCAAGGATGTTATACCATGGGATTAAGAGAATCAAGCTGAATACAGCACCATCAACAGTAATCAATGCGACGCATATGAGACCTGGAAGATTAAACCTAACCTTTAGACAATATTAGCCATGTAATGTTAGAATGAGATGAGGAATGAGATGTAAGATTGAAGCACATGTTGTAAACAGGATGGTCATGAATAAAATAACAGTGTTGTTCATATAAATTGTTTCGACTCTTGTTATACCATCAATACTCATGAAGCTTATGAACACAATTAGGTTATGGACTCGGTACGGAAGGTGCGTTAAGCATACTTACAGAGGCACAGGCCGACGCCAGCGGTACTATCCTCACCGGCACCTTTCCGATTAATGGGATTGAGGCATCAGTTCTCTTCGACTCAGGGGCCTCGCATACCTTTGTCTCGGCATCATTCGCGAGCAGGTTGGGGCTAGACGCTGATGAGCTACCCGACTTCACGGTTACGCTCCCGTCTAAGGAGAAGGTTCGTTGCACTCGTTACTACCGAGAAGCTACTATCAGAATTAAGGGAGAAGACTTTCCAGTCAGTTTCATTGAGTTCAGTAAGCTAGGATTTGATGTTATTTTCGGGATGAACTGGTTGGAGCGGCACAAGGGACGTATCCTCTGCGCCGAGCATAGATTGCTGCTCAGGAGTCCGTCTGGGGTAACAATATCATACCGCCAGAGGCCCAGAGAGCCTTCGACTAAGATCATCACCGCCATGGCAATGTATAAAGAATTGAGGAGAAAGGAAGAAGGGTACCTCTGCTATGTACAGGACATAGAGAGAGACCCTGAGTTCGACCCCGACTTACCGGTAGTGTCGGAGTTCCCCGACTTATTTCCACGGGAACTGCCCGGCATGCCACCCACTCGGGAGGTAGAGTTCACCATTGAGCTGCTACCTGGTACCGGACCGATAGCCAAGGCACCATACCGTATGGCTCCGGCAGAAATGACTGATTAAAAGAACAATTGAAAGATTTGTTGGATAAGGGATTCATTAGACCAAGTGTGTCACCATGGGGAGCGCCAGTCCTCTTCGTGAAGAAGAAGGATGGTAGTCTCCGCCTTTGCATCGACTACAGAGAGCTGAATGCAGTGACAGTGAAGAATAAGTATCCACTACCCCGCATTGACGATCTGTTCGATCAGTTGAAGGGAGCATCTGTGTTCTCTAATATTGATCTCAGATCGGGGTATCATCAGATAGCCATTAAGGAGGGAGACATTGAGAAGACGGCATTCCGGACACGATATGGCCACTATGAGTTCACAGTGATGCCGTTCGGTTTGTCGAACGCACCGGCGAAGTTTATGGATCTGATGAACCGCTTGTTCCGGGAGCAGCTGGACAAGTCGGTTGTGGTTTTTATTGATGACATTTTGATATATTCGAAGTCTAAGGATGAGCATGAGGAACATCTGAGGAGGGTATTGGAAATATTGAGAGAGAACCAGCTATATGCTAAGTTCTCCAAATGTGAGTTTTGGCTTGACCAGATCTCTTTCCTAGGTCATGTCATCTCAGATGCTGGGATCGCAGTGGATCCAGCAAAGATTGATGTCGTACGTACTTGGCCAAGACCGAAGACTGTTACCGACATCCGGAGCTTTCTCGGTCTGGCAGGTTACTACAGGAGGTTTGTCAGAGATTTCAGCAAGGTCGCGAAACCGATGACCAGTCTGATGAAGAAGGATGCACCGTTCTGTGGACAGTTGACTGTGAGAGATCATTTCAGCGCTTGAAGGACTCACTGACCACTGCACCGGTTCTGACCATTCCAGACGGTACAGAGGGCTTTAAGGTTTATTGTGATGCATCCGGCAGAGGGCTGGGTTGCGTGCTCATGCAACATGGCAAGGTGGTGGCATATGCCTCACGCCAGTTAAAGAAACATGAAGAGAACTACCCCACACATGATTTAGAGTTGGGAGCTGTAGTCTTCGCTTTGAAGATATGGTGCCACTACTTATATGGGGTTAGTGTCACGATCTACACCGATCACAAGAGTTTGAGATACATATTCACTCAGAAGGAGTTAAATCTTCGACAGAGGAGATGGTTGGAGTTTCTGAAAGACTATGACATTGACCTCCAATACAAAGAGGGGAAGACCAATGTTGTAGCAGATGCCCTGAGCCGTCGAGCACACTCACTCCATTCGCTAGTTTCTTTCTCCAGTTGGTTGATGAGGTGCGAGAGGCTCAGAGGACAGATGAGTACATGAGAGAGGTCAGACAGAAGCTGACAGATGGTACCTTTGAGAGTCAGAAATGACTTCAGACTTTATGATGATGATCTGATCAGACTTAAGGGCCGGTTATGCATACCACGAGGCAACACGGATCTGAAAGACCGTATACTTAGAGAATCACACTGTTCTTCAGTTTCCATCCATCCGGGAGCCTCTAAAATGTATAAAGACATGAAGAGATACTTCTGGTGGTCGGGGATGAAGACAGATGTTACCGAGTTCGTCTTGAGGTGTCTCACATGCCAGAAGGTGAAATTCGAGCACCGACGACCGGGCGGAATGGTACAGTGATGCCAGTTCCGGAGTGGAAGTTCCATGATATCTCCATGGACTTCGTAGTTGGGCTTCCACCTGCTAGGGGAGGTCTCAACATGATATGGGTGGTGGTGGATCGCCTTACCAAAGTAGCCCGATTCATACCGATGAAGGATACTTGGAAGGTGACCAAATTAGCTGAGTTATTTGAGAAAGAAATCATGAGACATCACGGCATACCAAAGACCATAGTGTCAGATAGAGATACCAGATTCCTTTCGAGGTACTGGAGAGCTACCAGAGAAGCGTTGGGTACAGAACTCAAGCTGAGTACCGCGTTCCATCCTCAGACAGATGGTCAGACTGAGCGTACTATTCAGACACTCGAGGACATGCTGAGAGCATGTGCCTTAGACTTCCAGGGCAGTTGGATTGATAGATTGCATCTGATCGAGTTTTCATACAACAACAGCTATCACGCTTCGATCAAGATGGCACCTTTTCAAGTGTTGTACGGAAGACCATGTCGTACACCGCTCTGCTGGGATGAGTCGAGTGAGACGGTCATTATAGGACCAGAGTACTTAGAACAAGTTAAGGCTGAAGTTCAGCAAATCAGGGAGAACATGAAAGCTGCTCAAGATAGGCAGAAGTCGTATGCTGATGTTCGACGACGGGACCTGGAGTTCGCAGTGGGCGACCAAGTATTTCTGCGAGTTTCACCGATGAAGGGTGTATTCAGGTTTGGGCAGAAGGGCAAATTAAGCCCGAATTTGTTGGTCCTTATCAGATTACGGAGCGGGTGGGCCCGGTTGCTTACAGGTTGAATTTACCTGCTGAGCTGGGTAAAGTGCATGATGTTTTTCATGTTTCACAGCTAAAGAAATACATGCACCACCCCTCCCATGTGTTAGAACCTGAGAGGTTGACTTTAGAACCGAATATGAGATCCGTGGAGACTCCTCAGAGAATCTTGGACAGTAAGACTAGGGACACTCGCCACAAGTCAGTGCGACTGGTGAAGGTTCTCTGGTCTAACCAGGATGTCGAAGAGGCCACGTGGGAATTAGAGGATAAGATGAGGGCGAAGTACCCTTCTTTTTTACTGACTAGATCGTCTGCATAGGGTACGGGGCGTACCTCCTTTTTAAGGGGGTAGAGCTTCCTCGCTTTTGAGTTAGGAAACGATCATGTTTGTCGTTTGTTTGGTTGTTTAAGATGTGAATTGGTGTAAGTTGCTACACTTCGGTGTAAGTTTGAGTTATGTATAATACTTATGTATTGTATTTGAGATTGACCTTTGAGTCTTGAGATGTGTGAATGTGAATATAAGATGTGGTGTTAAGATTAAGGAAATTGAGTACCGTGAATGATTAAGCACATATGTGAACTTTGAGGACAAAGTTCTTTTAAGGGGGGTAGATTGAAATACCCCAAACTTAGATATGGTGCTTAAATGATAAACTAAGATATAAGGAGGCTAAATAATGCCTTAGAACATTAAGAAACATTTCTAATCAAAGAAAATATAAGGAAACACCAAAAGAGCAGTTTAAGCAAAAACGTGCTCTAAGCTTGGAGAGACTTGGGAGAGTACCCAAATATTGTTCTAAGACCTTAGTAATATCCTAATGGTCATTTTAAATCAATTACCAAAGAAAACCAAGCTTGAAAACAAGTTAAACACAAAATGTGCTTTAAGGAGTCTTAAAGCACGTTTTTGAAAAATTGTCTTGTAAATGAGTTTTGAATGGCTAAATGTCCATCATTACTCTTTAATTAACATGTGTACTATATAGTATCACATTTGGAAGTCTATATCAATGGGAAATCAAATATTTCACAACAATGTGCCTTGTTTTGTGAATAGTGAATTAATTAAGCTAGTTTATAACATAAGTCTATATAAGTGAGACATTTGGTCAACAAAGACTTAAGTACCCTCATTATTAAAAGGGGCCGGTTTCTTATGAGGTGAGTCACCACCTTCATGAGTCATTAAACAAATAAGAAAGCAAATAAGAGTTATAAAGCAAAAGTACTATTCACCCTTTTAACTTAAATATCTCATTTAACTCACCTCTCTCATCACCTCTTCATTCTCTCTTATCTTCCCACGATTTCTTGCTCTCTCCCTTCTCCATTAACGTGAAGAACAACTCCATGCTAGCTCCATCTAGCTTTGCCCACATCTTGCTCATTTTAGCTCCAAAACCAAAACAAATCACATATTCTTCTTAGTTAGCTCAAGCTCTCTCTTTCTATCTTTTCAAAACTTCAAGAGCTTCATTTTGGTGCCAAGTCAAACCACCATTAGAGGAGGAAATTCAAGTTTGGAGACTCCATTGGCTTCTCCATTCTCTTAAGGTAAAGAAAGTGTAAGAAAATCTAGGTTTCCACCATTTCTTTTCTTGTCCGAAAATTTGCACTCATGGGACTCCATGTTTATGCCTTGTTCTAGCTTGTTTCTACTCTTCAAAGGATAGAGGAGGTCCTTCTTGCTTCAAATCCAAGCTTGTCTTGAGAAACTAAGGTAAGACAATCAATTCAAAACCTTAAAACACATTTTTAACCTAGGTTTATTCCTTAAGGTTAGTGTGTTGTTTAGTGCTCATTGGAATCATTGGACATTGTTTAGAACATTGGCAAGGAGAATTACATTGGTGACCGAGATTGGACAAGAAAAATCTAAGGAGAAAAGCTTGTGAAGCTTGTAAAAGAACAAGGTAAATTGCTTACCTAAGGTGTTTTATAGTTTAAGGGAATGAGATTTAGATATGTGATGAGTTTAGTAGAGAGTTTACATTAGAAAAGGGTTATATATAACCTAGGAGAAACAATGACTATACTTGTGAACTTGTGACTAAGGAGCAAATGAGAAAAAAAGATAGTTTAAGAATATCAAGGTGAATTACAAGAAGCATTTTATTTCAATGGGAGCCTTGTTGAGTGTAATCGCAGGTTGAAGGCAATATATGTGGAGATTCAGTGGTTAAGATTATTGTCATTTAAGGGCCTAAGTGCCAAGCATTTAAGTTTATGTGCTATAAGATGATGTGGTGTAGTTTCGGTGTAAATTGTGTGTTAAGGTGTTGTGAAGAGAATTTGAATGATATGGTTGTTTGATGGAGAAAAACCAAGTGTTAGGATGTACTATATACTAGAGAACCCATGGCAAATTTAAAGGAGAACTTAAGTGTTTAAGATACTCTAAGGGGATTTAATGACTAAGGAAGTACTAGGATGTTCTAGAGGTTGTCTTGATGAAAAAGGGTGAGATTAAGGTGTTCTAATGACTTACAATGACTTAGGTATCACCATGAAGGATTTAGGAATCAAAAGTATGTACTTGGGTATTTAGGACTTAGGTAAATGTTGATAAAAGAAACTAGGGTTTAGAATTTAAGGAAAACTTGGAAAGTGCAAGAAAAGATGCTTGGGAGATGATGTTGTAGTAGTGAGGGAACATTATTGGCATAGTGGCTGTCATAGGTATGAAACACCACTTAGAAAACCAAGAAGAAAATATCATAAGTGTAGGAATTTTGGTATGAAGTGAGTAAGTGTTTAAGGAGATAGAAAATGAGTTTTGTGGGATGTTGTATGAGGGTGTAAATGTGCCAAATGAAGTTAGAAGACATTATGGAGGTTTAGGAGAAGTTTGGTGAAAATTGGTTAAGTGTTTGAAGGCTTAGAAAATGAGTGTTTTGCCTCGTCCGAACATCCGTCCGGACATGGACGTTCGGACAGGCCCTGTTGCGTGAAAATTTTCAGAGTCTCGACTTGTGTCCGACCTTGGGAAGTCCGGACACAAGTTCGGACGTACCTGTTTCTACTTTGAGTTTTCCTCGACCCATGTCCGAACTTCCGAAGTCCGGACACATGTTCGGACATGCGTCTGTTTTTAGCTTTGAGTCTCGACTTGTGTCCGAACTTGGGAAGTCCGGACACAAGTTCGGACAGGCCACTGTAGGGACCAAAAACCTTGTTTAAGGTTAGGAAATGATGGGGATAATTAAGTATGGATGTATAAGATTATTAAGGACATGTTTGGTGGGTGTAATGGTCATTAAGTGGGAGAGTAAGTGTAATAAATAATGAGGAAATGATGCACTTAGGAGTCAAGTTAAAAACCATAAGGCTTAGTGAAAAACAATGGGTAAAAGTTGATGTCTAGGAAGGTTAAGAAATTCTATTGAGTTGGATTGAATAATAACCTAAAACTGAATCAATGTTTTAGGCTTTGTGAATTGGGACTTGGAAGGAGATAAACCAAACGATCGTCGACGGTGAACGGTACAATTCTTCTTGTGACCTGCTTGCTAACGAGGTGTCCCTCGGCTTGTGTGCTATCTGTTTAATTGCTATGGCTAAAACAAGATAAAGCATGCAACCTGATATATTTGTTCTCGTTGTGTTTGTGTTATCTTTACACTAACCCGCGAGACTTGAGATGGTTACTAACTAAGTTTAGTACTTACTGAGTTAAGAATAAGAGTTAAGTTTGATGGTCGTTGGTTAATGCCCGTTAGGGCTTAGCTAGCACATGGTGAATAAGATGTCGACTAACTGGAACTTGAGTGAGGAAACCCGGGACCGATCTCCGGTCATGCATGCTAAGGAAAAAGGGGGACGGTATCTGAATCAGATCCGCCCTCCGCTTAAGGACTTGTCTTCGGACTTGTAGCCTAGGGCCGGTTGCCGGCTCAGCTATGCTGGACTCCCGTCCAGAGTAGGTGGCATTAAGATGGTGCGGTGGGATCACCTAAATCCCAGGTTCGAATTAAGCTACAACCAATCCCTTCCAGGAACGGTTTGTAAACTGAGAATAAGTTGAGATTAAGATTGAGATTAAGGTAAGGAACTGAGATTAAGGAAACGAGGACTGAGGAAGGGGTTACTAACCCACTTGATAAGGGAACGCTTGAGTCGTTCATTGTTTGTGAACTATACATGTTCATCTGTGGTTATTGTTATTGCACTTCATATTATGCTTGTGTATGTAATCAATTTCCATGCTATCGACAATTAGTCGTCGTAGCCCCGTTAGCTTGGGGGCCATGAGAGGGTGTACCAGCA
The DNA here is from genome assembly GCA_023374045.1 of Limonium bicolor. Classification (NCBI taxonomy): domain Eukaryota; kingdom Viridiplantae; phylum Streptophyta; class Magnoliopsida; order Caryophyllales; family Plumbaginaceae; genus Limonium; species Limonium bicolor. Next base: position 49,786,896 of record CM041782.1, read on the forward strand.
TTCGTGCTGACCCCCTCGGGGGCTATTTTTACACTTGCAGGTAAGAGACCCATGAGGACGCACTACGAGAGTAGGAGCGGTTAGACTTAGGGTGGGATGTTTATTTTGAGTTCGGGTTGCGCCTGTGCACCCGACAGTTTATATTTGAACCGATGTAAGATTGAGAATATGTTTAAGATACTTGTACTCGGTTGGTTGTGGTATTGTGGTTGGTGACGTTTTGAGTTGGACAAGTATTTTGGATAAGTATTGTAAATGTTAGGCCGGTATATTCTAACGATCAGACCGTGGCAAGGTCCAGGTGTATATTATTTTCCGCTGCGACATATTCATTTAAGTGTTCAGTTTTGCGATAACCACGATAGGCTTTGGATGGGGTGTTACAACAGTTCAGTGGAAAAGTAGTCAAAACTGGCTGGCTTGTTGGCCTTCTCCATGCGCTCAATCTTTTTCAGCATCCCATTGAATTCTACAGCTAACTGAGCATCTGTATTGATTGGACTTCCTCCTTCTGCCATGCTTGGGATTCGGCCTACCTGTTTCCAAGGTGTCCTTTATTAGCTAACAAGAGGAAGTGGGCTGAGTGATACTAGGGAGAGAATAACGCTTCACAAGGTAGATCGAAGACCGGAATAGGCTTGGACTGAAAGCAAGTGGGCTAAGATACACATAAAATGAGGTGTTTGGGCCGGGGTATTTTTCAGATTGTGAACTGGAATTTGGATTGGACGGCCTTGACTGTGCCTGAGAGGTGACACCTGGATCTATGGTTTTGGGATAGGGCCATGATAAGAAGTCTACCTAGACTAGAATGAACCCTTGAGTCGGAATGTGTTTGGACCTGAAGTGAAGCACATGGGCTGGAATGGTCCCTAAATCACAAATGGGCCTAACTTTCTTTAAGTCAGAGAAGATGGTTGCTAAGCCGAATAAGATTTTATTTTCAGGACTTGTGAGTTATTCCTAGTTCAGGTGGATTTCTTTTTATGGGCCTAAAACTAATTGGATAATTCAAATTGGGCCGGAAGAGAAATCACCTAAGTCTAGGCTTTTGGGTCGAAGCCCGAATGACTCACATATTAAACCAAACAGGGCCTCTGGGCCGTAAACAAATAGAGCTGCCAATTCGGGTTGGGCTGGGTTGATGTAGGAGAAATTCCTATCAATCTCTAGGCCGGGTAGTGGGCCGATCATACAAGCAAACAAGGCCCACACAAATTCAACATGCCCTCACTAGACGTTTAAATCAAACCTGGTATGGATCGATCCGGAGAGGTGCTTGGGGCGCGGGCCCAGGTCCCCACAAAGGAATAGGGCTTGCACGCTATTCTCTCTAGGCTTCCCTCACTTTTTTCACATCACCTAAAGGTATGCGTCTACGGTCGGGTCTTTGACTGACCAAACAATGGGCTAGGTAAGGGCACTGCCAGGAAAACGCCTGGGGCTAAAGCCTGGGTATTAAGGGGATGTGGTTAGACGACATCCTCCTCTTTTCCCCCGCTTATTCACATCACCTAAAAGGTGTGAGTCCCTGACAGGAGACCCTCAGACGGGTCCGGGGTGAAATCGGTTTGCGTGGACCTTCGCTCTCATATGATGCAAAGGTACAGAAATTTAAATTGGACACCAAAGTAAACAAACCATGTAATAAAGCCATAATAAACATTTTCGAGTTAAGCCCTCTTTCTTAAAATAAACAAGTTAAAATTAAGAAGTTATCCCCAGTAGAGTCACCAGTCTGTGAGCCTCGATTTTTAAACCATACCCTATGTGTTGATTAGAGTTGATTAGGATCTAGTCGGGTTTTAGGTCCACTTATAACCTAAGATTAATAACTATGTCATATAACATTAATTATTAAAACCTAAGCTAGCTCACTGGAACCTATTATGAGTCGCCACCTAATTTTTACCTAGATCAAATTGGGAAAGGAGAGTTCGGGTTCGAGGGCTTGGTAATCGACTTAATTAGGGTTCAATTACTTTCATTACCCCCAGAAGTCGTTTTTCTCTACATAGTTTATTTACGGCTTATTACGAGTCGTTTTAACCTAAGAGCGCGCTTCTGATTTTTTTTGTGTTTTTTAGCATTTTTTGACAGAAAATAAAAGTGGAAACTAAAAATACCTAAACTACGGTTTCGGAGCAGAATTGGGTAAAATTTTATTTACGTCCGTAGCCACGGACCCCATGTCCAAGACCACGGACCCCGGTTAACCTAGTTTTACAGAAAAGTTGAATTTAAGAGAAAATGAAATTTTGAAAAAGTCCAGGGCCACGGACACACTGTCTGTGGGCCTGGACATTATTTAAAAAACCTAAAATTTGAAATTTTAAAAATCCCGCCGCCGTCCATGGTCCCGGACCATAGGTCCGAGGTCACGGACCACCCACAGACAGGGGTTTTCTGGTGGTTCCCGATGGTGTTTTCAACTCAAATTTTATGGGTACGTGGCCTGAAAGATTTCCAATATGTTAGTAATTGAAAGAATTCAATTTGAAGTCAAAGTTAATATGAAACTTAGCAAACAAGTAACAAGGCGGTAGCTAAAACAATTAGTAATACAGAGGCCGAAAAGAGTTGGTTTGAACCCAAATTTGAGGCAAGACTGATAAGGTCGTAGGGAGTAAGGAAAGTGGAATTTCTACCTGTTTTACATTCGGGTTTACAATGATCCTTCACGCCGAGAATCGTCGAGTGCTCCGTTGATGGCACACTCAAAAGGTTTTCGAACCAAGCTTCTGGTTGTTGGTTGCTCTTGCTGTTCTTCATGTTTTGGTGGTGTTTATGTGGGGTTTTGATGATTATTGATGCTTTGGGGATTAGAAAACGAGCTTAGATGGTGATTTTTGGGTGGATTTCGGTATGATTCGGGTGGCCGGGTGTTGAAAAACGTGTGAGAGAGAGAGAGGGGAGGCTATGCTTCCTGACTTCCTAGGGTTCTTGAGCTTGTGAGATTCTGATTTTATCAAAAGATTTATCCCTTATATAGACTTTCTTAAAGATAAAGAAAATCTAGTAAAAGTAAGATTTTTTGGCATTTTAATTAAGTGACTTCCCTACGGAATTTTGCTGTGAAATTTTAGCCAGGTGTCAAGGATGGCAATTATGATTTTTCTGAAGTGGAATCGAATTTTTTTAAAATTTTGGAATATTTTTAAATTCAATTTCTCGTCAGATTAACTCAGAAATTGCTAGAAAATTATTTGGAGATTCGAAAAAACAAAATTCCAACGCCATTATGCTCAAAATGTCATCCTCTATCATTGGTTAAATTTCAAAGCATTTCAAGTTGATTTGAGCATCTTTTGGAGGAGAGATAAAGCCTATAGAAGGTCTTAGGAGCCTTAAAAATTACGAAAACGCCCCTAACAATGAAGAAACTGCTCCCAATGCCCCGGAATGTGCCGATCGAGCCGGAATCCCTCATGACTTGATTGAGGTGCCTCTCACAACACTAAACCTTATAGACCCCAACTAGGGGGGTCAAAATTTTAGGTATAACAGCAGGACCAAGTCCCGGACCACACTCAAATTCACCCGAAAGTGTTTAAATGCATCTTAATGGATAAGGATTGAATGGTATTGGTTTTAGATGATGTTTCAGCGTTGTTTGGTGACATGTAAAGGCCATTAAAAGTGTAAACAAGTTTGAGAAGTGAAGGAGAAAGTTGAAGACTTAGTTACACTTGAGCAAAACTAAGATTAACGGGATAACAGGGTTAAGTACGGGAGTAATAGTACTTTACATACCGTACGAACTTGATATTAATAGAAACATTCAAATGATATCACTTGTTTGAGAGTTAATTAAGGAGTGTGAGACAACGCGATAAAGTAATTCCTTGGTGATAGGTATGGTTTTCTTGCAACTTTTGTCCCTCCGTGCTATGCTCGGCTTGTGTGTTGCTTGCTTTGTCTGTCGACCTAATAAGAAAATAGCACAAAATTTTTTACTGCATTTGATATAATATCTTGATGCATGCTGGGTGACTAACCGTCCTTGCTTGAATGCGTGGTCTAACTGAGTGATGTAGACCGACTTGAAAACGCCTAGCAATTGGTTAAGGACTCGTAGAATGAGTCAAACTGCGAAATAATCGAACGTGGGAAAACACACGAGAGTTATTGATTTGAGGACAACGATAACCCAAACCTTATGAATTCACTCTAAACGAGAAAAGCGACACACGGGACTAGTGAACTCCCTTATAACGATTAGTCGACTTCCGGTATGAGGTCATGACTTAATACAAAGAAAATAACCAAACTCCTAAGTAATGGAAGTAAAGGGGCGACCCTTAAATGGGTGTATACAACATATTAGGAGAACCTTTTAAGTTGTGAGATAACATTGAGAGAGATGCGGACACACACACACACACAACATATATATATATATATGAGTATATATTGTTACTAACCCGAGAGTTGAGTTAGAGGGATTGTGAGTCACGCGTGCAAGGAAGAGGAAACAACAGAGCGTTATTTCCGACTCCGTGGTCGAACTCCATTGTTACAGGGCCGTGTGCCACATAGTGGTGCCCGGCGAGGCCGTGTGCCACATAGTGGTGCCCGATTGGAGTGAGACTGGTAGAGCTTACCCGTCTAAAGAGGTAAGGTGGGTACTATGGGCTGGGAAGAGGAGACATGAGGGAATGTTTCTAATTCCGTGTTGACATTATAAAGCCCGGTGGTGAGATCTATATGTGTCTCTGCCCGGAGGCCTACGAGGCTTAACTCAATAATTACTCAAGAGTAGAATAATTGAGGAAACTAGATCGGGACCGAGAGCGTCCAAGGATCTAGGAGTCTAGTGAATCATCCGTGTTAGTGATGGATAAATTGTGAATAATGAGAATGAGACTTGCTTGAGATAGGGTTTCTCAAGGCTTAAGAATGAGGTGAATTAATCTAATGAACATGATGTGTTACCCTCGTTGTTGTATTTCCTGCTTGACTGTCTGTATTTAATGCGAGCATGAGTATGTTATTTGTACTGCATGTTTGATTTAAATAAAATCTATCGCATGTTAAGACGGGAATTAGTTGAGTGTGGCCCGGTAGTAGCGGGTTGCACGTCTCTACATACCAGCAAAGGTGCTGAGCCCCTTTGGGGCCACCCATTCTTTTTCAGGGACAACGTAGATGGATTACCGTTCGAGAGTAGGACAGGGATGGTGGTTAAGCAAGGGTAGCTGTTTGAATACATGTATGGTTGTATTTGTTGATAGGGTATGTCCGAATATGTTATCGGCATAGTGAACGTATTAAGCTCGGTATAGTTGGTTGAATTGACTCGGTTTAGAAATGGTATGTATGTGACTCGGGGTAGAGTTGGATTGATTGAATTGTGTTTTATAAGTATTCGGGTAATTCTAGTCCATCAGACCGGTACTGTATTGTTAGGTCTTGTTAGTCACGTGGGTGGCTAACGACGTTGTTTCACCCCCGCTGTTTATGGATTTCTTTGCTGCGATTGTACTAATGAATGGGATAATACGAGCTAATGGCATAATTAGCGGTAGGGGTGTTACACACACTTGTAGCTCCACATAAAATCAGCCACGATTTATATTTCCGCTCTTACAAATATGTGTGATTACGACCTTAGTTTGAAAATTTGCGAAAAAAATCAGAAATTGAATCATGTCAAACAGTTTAATAAAATATCTTCAAAGCCACCTTCCCAAAATTTTCCAAAAAAAAATTAAAATTTTTTATTTACAAAGTAGCTTTTAAAAAACCGCTTTACAACAAAGTCTTGCAAAAAAAATTATCAAACGATTTACAAAGACCAGATTTGAAAAATCTACTGTTTACAAGTGATTTTCAAATAGTGTTTGAAATACCGCAAACCTTGATATGTTGTATAAATATTAAACTATGGTATTTTAAGGCTAAAAGTGCCTTAGAAATGTTAGTGAACATTTTAAACCATAGAAAACACAATAAGTACCATAAAGGCAATTAGAGCAAAAATGTGCTCTAAGCTTGGGATGACCTTGGTTAAGACTCTAAGATCCAACCAAGACTTTATTTACATGTTAATGAACATGTTAATCCAATTACTAAAGAAAACCAAGCTTGAAAAGAAGTTAAAACACAAAATGTGCTTTAAGGAGTCTTAAAGCACATTTTTGAAAAATTGTCTAAGAAATGGGTTTGAGTGGCTAAATGCCGATCATTACTCTTTAGTAAACATGTGTACTACTTAGTATCACATTAGGAAGTCTAAATCAATGGGAAATAAAAAATTTCACAATTATGTGCACTAATTTATGAATAGTGCTCAAATAGTGCTAGTTTAAGACATAAGTCGACATAAGTGATTAAATGGTCAACAAAGCCATAAAATATCCTAATATCTAAGAGGGGGCCGGTGGTTTTTAAGTGTGAGTCACCACACTTTGCTAGTTTAATTAAAGAGAAGAAAAGAAAAGCAAGTAAAGGAAGTTACCTTTACACTTAAATATTTTGTAAAAGTGCACTCTCTCACCTCATTCTCTCATTCCCTCCATTTCCCACCGTCTCTAACCTTCTTCCCTCCCTCTCCATCGGTTTCGCTACAGCATTAGTACCATTCTCCATCTTCAATTCCTTATAACTCCTAGCTCCATGCTCCAAAATAAAATTCCTAGACCACCATTCTTCTAGTTAGAGCAAGCTCTTCAACTTTGTCTTTCCAAATCTTCAAAAGCTCCATTTTGGTGCCATGGAGATCCACCATTGAAGGAGCAAGAACTCATCTTTTCACACCTTGTTATTCTCCTTTGCTTCAAGGTAAGGAAAACCAAAGAAAATCTATGTTTCCTCTCATTTTTGATAATGACCAAAAATCACCTCTTGATGGTGTTTTCTCTTGCTCATTCTTAGCTTCATTCCAAACTTCAAAGGACTAGGAGGAGTCCTCTCTTGCTACATAATCCAATTCTCATTCAATTCCAATGTAAACTTCTATTTTAATGTTTTAAAACACCTATGTAAAACTAGGGTTTATATATGAGTTTAAGTATGAATCTTAAAGCTCATTACCCTTATACGTGTGTACGGTTAGAAGGTTGACAAGTGATCAAGTTCCTTGCTGATCTTCAATCCAAGAAAACAAGGAAAGAAACCTTGAAGAAAAGAGGTAAATAACTTAACCTAATGTAGTGTTTGAGTCTTAGGAAATTGAGCTTTAAAATGCTTAATAAACTACTAAGGAGCCAATGGTAAATGAGCTAGAAAACTACCCTCAAGGAGGTTATTAAAGACATATGTGATGTTGTATGTGTTTGCAGGTAAAAGGTAATTATTATGTGGGAAATTCAGTGTTTAGGGTTTATGCAATTTAAGGGTCTAAGAGCCATGTATTTAAGGGCCTAAGTGCCAAGCAATTTAAGTTATGCACTATATTGTGATGTAGTGTGTGGAGGGTGATTTTTCGGTATGAGGGGGGTCTATCTAAAATACGGTCTAACTAAGAAGTCTAGATCCTAAGAATTTGCCATTCTGTGGAGGGTAAAACCCGTTATTCTGGCAGCCCTCAAATACCTACTACATCGTCCGTCTTTCCCAGAAAGCATAAAGGGGAATGCAAGTATGCACCACACCCGCTCTCAATGGGCCCCACGCGGACTTATGCCTCTATAAGGCGGAATTGACTAGAGTCGCCACCTAGTTTGACCTAAGGAACTAGGAAGGAAGGAGAAGGGTTCTAAGAACCGTTAATTGACTCTGATGATTTATTGTCTATGGATAGGACTCATCTGATCATACTAGAGATTCTGCGTGGGTTCGCACTGGGTTACACCCCTTGGAAGCGGCAATGACCACAACCTTGGATTGGTGCCCGAGGAAACCTCGGTCTCCAATTGTCGGGATTACCTTCTTTCAAAACCTTTTTAGAGAGATTCATTTAAAAGCCAAAGATAGGATTAGGAGAGGAGTGAGGAAAGGATGATTTCGAAGAGTTAAAGAATAGACTGGTCTTGGAGTTGGCTTGGTTGGAGTTTGGAGAGGTTCTACTTGTTCTGAAAGATTTGAGGTTGTTTCGGGCCTTCAAGGTATTAAGAGGATGATGGGAGTTTTGCGGAGTAAAAGGGCATTTTGGTCATTCTTGGTGGAGTTAAGGGGTATTTGGATCACTCGACTGATTTGAGGAGTTTTGTGTTTGCGAAGTTAGGATTTTGAAATGGTCGGGTTCTTGAGGTGTTTTGGGAAGTAGAAAGTGTTGAGGAGCAATTCGGGTTTTAAGGATGATTGAGTATGGAAGAGGATATTTGGTTTGCGAGTATTCGGGTTTTGGAGATGTTGGATTGGGGTATTCAGAATTGTCTCTCTTAAAGTTTTTAAAACCAGAAAAAACATTTTTCGTTGTAAAAGGGCGGATAATCCCGAGGGATTACCCTATGTACCCCCTCGAACACGACACTTAACTAATAATAAGTGCCGAGGCTCGAAAGATGGGGCAATGAATTTATGTCGAAAAATAGGATTCAGAGAGAAACACCATGAATGAGATGTTCTCGGTCAACCCTAATAACGTCTCTAACTCCCGGGTTTTAAAATGTTAAAAACCGAAAACATTGAAATCGAGTAGAAGGGAGTTAGACGATTCTAAAATCCCGGCTGCAACTAGGAAGGTCGTTACTTCCCTAGCACCCCGCCTTGTAAAAATCTAGGCTGCAATTAGGGGAGGTTTGTCACCCTAATGCCCGCCTAAAGAGATCCAGACTGCGACAAGGGAAGGTTATAACCCCAGTGCCCCGCCTCGGATTTTTATTTTTGGGAAGGAAGACAAATGATGTCCTAACCATGGAGAAAGTGTTTTGAAGGGGTTAGACATTACTTGCTCCCCGAAAACGGTTTATTTTAGTTAAAAACTGAGTTGGGAAAAAACTTCGAAGTTGTTCGGAATTCTCGGTAAAGAAACACTGATTTTGGGAAATGTTTTTAGGAGAAAACTTTCTGTGTACGTGAGAAGAACTTTCTGTAATGGAGAAGAGTTTTCTGTGATGTGAGAAGAGTTTTTCCTTTTAAAAATTCCACAAAATGGTTTCTTTAAAAGCTTGGTGAAATTTGAATAAAATGATGGCTCGAAATTCTTTTTTTTTTTTTTGGAGGAACTTACAAGTTGAGTGGATCGGAAGGAATCGGGTTTGAATAGGGTTGTTGGAGTTGACTTGACTTGGTTTTGATTTGTATTGGAAGACGAGTTCAACGTTCGGGTCTGACTTGATCTGATTTTCTGGTCAAGGTCAAAGCTTGGTCAAGGTCAAAGCTTTGGTCAAGGTCAAAGCTTTGGTCAATGGTCGACATTTGGGTCAAAGGTCAAACTTTGGTTCAAGGTTTGGTCAATGGTCAACATTCAGGTCAAAGGTCAAACTTTGGTTCAAGGTTTGGTCAATGGTCAACATTCGGGTCAAAGGTCAAACTTTGGTTCAAGGTTTGGTCAATGGTCAACATTCGGGTCAAAGGTCAAACTTTGGTTCAAGGTTTGGTCAATGGTCAACATTCGGGTCAAAGGTCAAACTTTGGTTCAAGGTTTGGTTCTTGTGGACTTAGGCTTGCTTGACTTTATGGACTTAGGCTCTGTGGACTTGGGCCTTATTCGAGGCATGGGTCCTTTATGATTTTGGGCTTTCTTGGTTTTGGGCCTTGAGTTTGGGCTTCGGGTTTTGGGCCTTGGCTTTGTGTTTGTGTTTTGGGCTCGGGTCAAACTGAGTGATGGGCCGGTTTGTGTTTTTGGGCTCGGGTCAAACTGGGTGATGGGCCGGTTTGTGTTTTTGGGCTCGGTTTGGAACTGGGCCGAAAAGTGGGCATTGGGTTTGAGGCTTTAGACTTGGGTCTTGGGCTTGGATTCGGGCCTTGGGTCATATTGGGCTTTGGGTGGTGGGCTTCTTGGGCTTCGGTTTGGGCCTTGGGCCTTCTGGGTTTTAGGCCGTGGGAATTGGGCCGGTCTTGGTGATGGGCCGGGTTCGAGGAGTAATGGGTCGGGTGTGAGGGGTAGTGGGCCGGGTTTGAGGAGTAGTGGGCGGGGTTTGAGGAGTAGTGGGCGGGTTTGAGGAGTAGTGGGCCGGGGTTGAGGAGTGGGCGGGTTTGGGAAGTAGCGGGCCGGGTTTTGAGGAGTAGTGGGCCGAGTTTGAGGAGTAGTGGGCCGGGTTTGAGGAGTGGGGCGAAGTAGTGGGCCGGGTTTGGGAAGTAGTGGGCCGGGTTTGAGGAGTGGGCCGAGGGTGTTGGGCTTGGCTTGTGGGTCGAGTGTGTGATGGGTCAAATTTGGGCCTTGGGCCTTGGGGTTCGGGTGGTTTTCTGAGTTTGGGCCTTGGGCCGAAATCGAGTGGGCTTCAGACTGGGGCTGCTAAATTAGGCCGGCTGGTGGTGGTTTGGGCTGGATTCACTGTTTCTTGGCTGGGGCTGTGGGCTGGACTGAGAAATGGGCCCGACAGGGAAGTGGGCTGGGCTTGATGGAATTGGGCCCAGTTTTGGAGATTTGGGCTTTGAAAAAAAAGATTTCTGAAAAAAAGAGTTTGAAACTAGGTTTAAGTCATGCCTGAATGAGAAAATGTTCGGATTTACAAATGGATTGGATTTTGTTGATTGTACATTTTATTCTGAAATTAGAGGATGATTTGGAAAGTTTTAAGGGAAACGGGTATTCCTCAAATGGACCGTGTCTAGGACCCGTATGCATTGAGGATACCCAAACCTAAAGCTTTTCTAAAGTGGGCCTCAAGGGTCCACAAAAGGGCAACCTAGTTGGCTTTCTAGGGTCACCTGTCCAGCCCGTTTGGCTTGTTTATGGATTGGGCCTGAAGCGAAGTTAAATTTGAGCCAAGGGTTGCCTAGGCCCAAACAGGCCCAGCCCATCAAGATGAACAGAAACGTAGACATAAACTTCGAAAGTAAAGGGATTGCATATATAACGCATATATAAACAGGAGTCTCAAAAGTGATAACACAGACCGTGTACGTGGAAATGAATCCTCAATCATATACATGTAGGAGGAAAATCAGAAATTGTCCAGGTAATGTACACATGGAAATAAATCCTCCAGGTTGTCTAGGCGACAAATTTAAATCTTCTAATTCTGAGTCACTATAATACAAGTTAAAAGCAACAAAAGTGGGTCCTAATGTGGGGTTGCTAATTTGTTATTCTCTCGCATTTTTTATTTTCTTTCACTGACCACACAAAGGCCTGCAAGCAAGAGGAAAGAGTCCAAGAGGAATAGGCATACAGCAGACAGAACAACATCTACACAACTGTAATGAATTCTGAAACAGGTGACCGATTAGAATGCCCTTTAATCTAGGCCAACCAGGAATGGATGAGCATGCTCGCATAGATTCAATCTTAACATCAATGAGGAGACAGTACAGTTTCTTTCCAGAGAACAAAACCGATTCGCAACAGAAATGGGTTTCATCACACCAACATGCATAAACACCACAAACGAACCTCACAGGCATAGGTAAAAAGTAACTATCATTCACACCTCAAACATAGAAGCAATTCAGTTAGGAAACGGTGTACCAGGGAAATGAAGACTAAGTTTCCTGCATGGTTTAAGCCAAAAACAGACAACTAGGTTAGTGCATATGCTCCTTCGATCAACAGAAATCTAAACAAAGTTAAATGAAGAGGCACAAAGCTTAGAAAAGTGAGATTAGGGCTCGGCTCATGTGGGAGTGGGTATAATCGGCTCCAAAGATCGAAGGTGAGCTTCTCCTGCTCGACTAGCAAACACACATGAGTGATGGCAAAGCATAAGGCCGCATAGCAGAGACATTATTATGAGAAGCAAGACAAACCGTGCTTCGGCACACTTTCAGCAACAGAAGCAAATTGTTAGATCAGGACCACAGGGTAGGTTACAGGTAGAAATGAAACCGAATGAAACGTCCTTACTGGAGAGGGACCAGACCATCTCTACTGCAAACGCGTACTATAGTAACATGCATGAAGAGGATTTACTGAACTGGAGATGGACCAGTTTATCAATATAACAGTTGCTAGCAGCATGAACGTGAATCGTAAGAGAGTGAGAAATACAGAGCCAAGGCTGCCCGTTTCAAACACAAAACCAATCTCGAAACCCGACGCCGTAGGAGCGTCATGAATATACCGATTAAAACGGAAGTAACGAAATAGGTAGAATTCGAATCGAAGCTTGTGCTTGAACACGCCCTGTTCGTGGACTTCGAAGTCCGTACCAGGCCATGAAATCGCTCAAGGAGCGATAATGGTAAAAGAGAATTGCAGAAATGAACTACAACTCATATTTGAAATGAAGAGTAGCGAACCGAGGGGTAAATGCAAGTTATGATCAGGTAAATACCGAAACTACATCCACTCCCTTCGATTGGACTTACAAAGGAGAACAAGACAGGAAGAAGATGGGGCATAAACTTAAATCAGATACTAATCGCTTGAATACCCGAAACCAGGAACCGTCGAAACCAAACATTCGAGGCCTGCTTTCAGATTTTTTGGTTTTGAAAACAAAGAAGAGGGGGAAAAAACGGGGATAATGGAGATGGGTTTTTGCGTCGGAAGTAATTTCTCGACTGAACCACAAAAATCTGCCATTATCGATTCAAGACTTCCGACAGAGAAGTAGGCTTGAGGTCGGGGAACGGAGAGGAGAGAAAGAGAAAGAAAAAAAGAAAAAAAAACGGGAAGATGCTTACCCTGTTGATACCGATGCGAACAAAAGCAAAAGACGAAGAAGACAGGCAACTGGCAGATTGGCAGATTGCGGTGAAACTTCAGAGGGAATATGCAGTAGGCCGACGAGGAAAAAGCGGCTTCCGGAGTGTGAGTTGTTGATTTCGGGACTTTCGGGTGAGGAAGACGAACAGAGGAGTTTCAGAGCAAAAGAGAGAGCGGGGTTCTTTTTGTTTTTTGGTTTCGAGAAGAAAACGCCGGCAATCGGGTTGGAAGAAGGAGAATGCTGGGGATTAGCAACTGTTGATTCAAAAAAACATTCTGCTGTAGGGTTTTTCTGAGAGTGTTTTTATAATCGGAAGATGTCATGTCCATCTAGGTCTTCTTTTGTGGACATGGGCTTTTTAAGATCCTGGAGCAGAAAAGAAGCGGTCCAATTAAGGAGGGGCTGGGTTTGGTCCATGCATGTGACAAACAAAAAATAGCACCAAAAACGATTGCTTTTACCCAGGCTCGAACCCGGCACCTCCTGCCTCCTCCCTGCATACCTTAACCAATCGAGCTATAACCGCATTCGGTATATGGAAGCAAGGAAATGGGACAAGGGTTAAGCTACGAGCTGAGGCAAAAGGAAGGAAATGCCATCTGCTCACACTAGGAAACGAACCGTAGACCGATGAGTTACATAGTAAGTGCCTTAACCAGTTATGTTGGTTGAATTTCGGTATACTTGTGAGAGAATAAAAACAAGAGCCTCATTTTGACGGTATAACGCTTAAAAGTGCAACGACTTCGAAAGAAATTGTGCGACGAAAAGTGATGAGACCATGAAATATAACTGAAGATAAGATTCAAAAGTAATGAGATATATAAAAATAAAAGAATAACATATGCACATGAAATAATACTAGGTGATAACAAAACCGTGATATATTTTTAAAACAACAGCAACGGAAAATGAGTATACAAAATGAAGCAGGTTAAAACAGATTACGACAAAAGGCTCGTGCTTCCTTTCCCATAGGAATGTGAGATTTAGATTTAAATGTCGGGGAAAAAGAAATTCCTTTAGTTGAAAACGGGGACGACCGCCTTGTTTCTGAAAGCATGTTCATTTTTGAAATTTTGTTTTAAAATGAAACGGGTGAGAATTTTGGTGTCTACAGATGGCTCCCCTTGATTCAATTTTGCAAACCCTTGCAGAATTGGATCAAGGTTGACGGGGCGCCAAAATTCTCGCTGCGGTTTAGGGGTGTATTGGGATGCGACCATGAGTGTGTGAATACGATTGGAAGTACGAGGACTTATGACGAGCCTCGGTTAGACCTCTTGACATCTAACCCGGGACTTATGACGAGCCTAGGATACTAACAATCCGACTTGGTTTTAGGGTGCATGAGGACTTAGGAGTGCCTCAACTGGACCTCTTGATATCCAGTCCTAGGGCTTATGACGGGCCTAGAATGCGATTGAGAGTACGAGGACTTAGGAGTGCCTCAACTAGACCTCTTGACATCTAGCTATAGGACTTATGACGAGCTATAATACCAACAACCCGATTTGATTTAAGGTGCACGAGGGCTTAGGAGTGCCTCAACTGGACCTCTTGATATCCAGTCCTAGGGCTTATGACGCGGCCTAGAATGCGATTGAGAGTACGAGGACTTAGGAGTGCCTCAACTAGACCTCTTGACATCTAGCTATAGGACTTATGACGAGCCTATAATACCAACAACCCGATTTGATTTAAGGTGCACGAGGGCTTAGGAGTGCCTCAACTGGACCTCTTGATACCCGTCTAGGGCTTATGACGGGCCTAGAATGCGATTGAAAGTACGAGGACTTAGGAGTGCCTCAACTAGACCTCTTGATATCTAGCTATAGGACTTATGACGAGCCTATAATACCAACAACCCGATTTGATTTAAGGTGCACGAGGGCTTAGGAGTGCCTCAACTGGACCTCTTGATATCCAGTCCTAGGGCTTATGACGGGCCTAGAATGCGATTGAAAGTATGAGGACTTAGGAGTGCCTCAACTGACCTCTTGATATCTAGCTATAGGACTTATGACGAGCCTATAATACTTTGATGGAGTTTTACAAAACTCGCTGGTGTTCAGGTTGATCTGCAGATGATCTTGATTGTGGATCGATTTGGGATTGGATGCTTTTCAGTTGCTCCTATGAGGGATGTGATAGATGTGCCCTTGGCCTTGCCAGTGTGGGACTTTTGTTTTGACTTTGCTTTGACAGTCTCGCCCGATGTGCACTGTAGTTTCGGGATCCAGTAGGACTCTTGGCTCCAGAGTTTGAGATGGCTCCGATTTGATATGTGATTCCCTTGTGAGTACGACTCTGGGATGGTTGGTGGGTTCGGGTTCGATACTGATCTGAGGGCTCCGGTATGATCGGATGGCTCCAGTTTGATATGTGGCTCCCTTGTGAGCAACGACTCTGGGATGGTTGATGGGTTCGGGTTCGATATGATCTGAGGGCTCCGGTATGATCGGATGGCTCCAGTTGATATGTGGCTCCCTTGTGAGCAACGACTCTGGGATGGTTGATGGGTTCGGTTCGATATGATCTGAGGGCTCCGTTATGATCGGATGGCTCCAGTTTGATATGTGGCTCCCTTGTGAGCAACGACTCGATGGTTGATGGGTTCGGGTTCGGTTAGGGATTTTCGGGATGGATGGGGGATTGGATCTGGTGAAAGATTTTCGGGGTGTTTCTGCGTGGTTTTGCTTTGGCTTGGATTTTGAGTCGGATGATGGTTGATGTGATTGGTGGATTGTGTGTTGTGTTGGACGTATTTTGAAGTGGTGGTAGATATTTTTTTGTTGTGGTTGATAACTTATTGGTCATGGATGGATGGCTTCGGTCCGGTTATGACTTCAAGTTCTCTAATGATGGCTCCAGGATAGCTCGGGATGGCTCCGGGAAGGGCTACGAGATGGCTCTATTTGGTGATAGTGAGGAACAAAGGGGGATTTTCTTTGAGGTGGTCGCACCCTCGGCGGGCTGCATACGTACTCAATTTCGTATTGAGATCAGACCATACGTAGTTCGAAATTCTGTAGGCAAGGCCTTGGTGAAAAATGGCTCCCAACTGGATTGAAACTGTTGGGATGGCACCTGGGTAGCTCTAGGGATGGTCTCAGTGTTTGAGGATGGCTCCCGCATGGCTCCGGCTTGGCTTTGGGAGTGGTGTCGATGAGACTCGAATATGAAAGTGGATGGCTCTGGAATGGTCTTTGTGTGGCTCCAGATAGCTTTAGTTTGGTTCGATGTGTAGCTTGAGGATAGCTCAGGATGGCTTCGAGATGGCTCGATGTAGCTTGATGACGGTCTTGGATGGCTCCAGTTGACATCTTTCGATCGGAAGTTACGTTTTAACAACTGCAACTGAAGTCGACTTTCAGCGAGACTAGGCAGAGTTCTTACCGGTCGGATGTTGAAGGTGAAATGGTAATGATGCATGCAAATACTAAAGGCTAGATGAGATGCAAGATGCATATATAGTTTTTTTTTTTTTTTAGAGAAGGTATGGCTCTATCTCTCTTACTATGAGGTTTACGAATATAAGACATCTTCGGTTCGATCTTGAGTGACTGTTGAACTGAAATGCGTGAATCACTTTCCTCTCATGAAGGGATGTGGGTCAATCTCTCGTGAGTATGGCCGTGTGTGCTATTGGTGTGATGATGCTCTTGATGCTCAGAGCAGTATTTTCCTTAGAATTTCTTTCGAGGTTTTGGACTTTCCGATCCTCACAAATTTCTCACCTGCAACGGGGTAGGCTGTTTATGATTTGGTGCTCAGATTGGAGATTCACTCGCACTCATAAGACCTCGTGGGGTAAGGTCACACTCATTCGCTCATGGTCCCTTTGGTATGACGGGACATGTTGATAACGAGTACGAAGCTTATGATTCATGTTTCAGATCCGATACTTTCAGTTAACGCTCACCAACTAACGAGTCAAAGGTCTTTCATTGGGTTATAACGGGGGTTGAGGGGTATGATGTATGTCATATGGGACTGGAAGATTTGTTTAGGAATTGTGGAGCTTTTGTGCAATAGAGGACATTTTTCGCCTTTGCCATGGGTGGCATGATTAGGCGGGTTTTGATAACCCGTTATTGATTTCTACGGAACATCATTGGTCCTTCAGATTTGGATTTCTCCTTCTTGACTCTTCTGGTGCGCGGTTTGAACATTCTTCTCATTTTCTTTGTGAAATTGCATTTGGCTCGTCAATTTTCTCAAACATTCTTTGCTTTGTATTTTAGCTTTCAGCTTTGGAGTTGCATTGACTCGCTGATCTCCTTGAACATTTTCAGTGTTCTTTTTTGGTGTTTGGCTTTGGAGTTGCCTTGACTCACTAGTTTCTTCAAACATTTCATTTGTTGTTTGGTGAGGATGGTGGGGGAGAGACCATGGCTCTGGCTCCTTCGAGATCCTCTATTGCAAGGGTGAGTAAATATGTGTATGTGAGTTGGCATGTTGTGGAGTTCGCAGAAAAAGGTTTATCGTGAAAGGCTCAGCGGGGCTCACTAAGGGATTATGTACGGGGCAGTCAAAGCTTTTTGGTTTTGTGGAGATTTTTATTCCTAAGTGCCTCGTCATTCTCATTAGTCAATGATTGTTTTCTTACTATTCTCCGATCTTTGCATGAATCATAGTTCGTGTCTTGCTATCGACATTGATCTCAATCTAAATTAGGCCTTTCCATGTGCTGAAGGAAAGCACAAGTCACTCATGGTTTTACCTCGATTGGCTCTCTCTACCTTCCCTCGTCGCTCAGTGGATTGTCCAAAAACGCTCCCTTGAAATTCCAGAGAAAATACCGCTCTTTGCACAGTACTCACTTGATTGTGGTGCTGATTTTGATTAGACCCTTATGTTCATCGACGGGTCGAGAGTTTAGTGGTTCACGCACTCTGTTCAGTCAATCTCTCAAGATTTTTCCCAAGGATGTCGTTTCGATACGAGAGTATGCAAACACGTCTATCTACAATGCAATCTATTGTGGTAATCTGGAATTACTATGTATAGCATGCATGAAATGCTGAAAATGATGAATGAAGATGGTTGACTTCAGGTTTTGATTGAATGTTTTTTTTTTGTGTTTTTCCTTTTAGATGCAATGCATGTGTGGTAAGGCTACACCTAGTCTCGCTTGAGTCGGTTCCAGTTGATTGTCCATGAAGCTCATCCTTTCAATGTCGGCCCTGAAGAAGGTGTAGCTGTCGGGTTGGTGACTGGCTCCTGGATTTTAGGACTTTTTAGGGAGTGACAACTCCCGCATGGTGGCCCCACGATATGACACACTCTTTCCCTTTTCGTCACTGGCGTGCACGGTGATTCCAATTGGAAGAGGTTTGAACTCGGTTTTCTTTTCTATCCCTCTGAGGTCGGGCTTTGGCGGTCGAGATATGGGGATGAAAGCTGGTATGTGGTATGGTGACAATGAAACACATGATTATGCAATTTTTCTGAGGTGGACAGGACTTGTACGTGTTTGGCGAATTTGAACTGACCGAGAATACATGGGACTTTTGTAATGAATGCAATGCATGCGATTTGCTTTGTGCTCGGTTGCATTTGTTGGTGTTGTTTATTTAGGGGATGCCTCCTGTAGATACCGTGAATTCTCGCCCCATAAAGCAAATTTGATGAATGATATATAACTGTGAGGAGTTGTTCCTTATTCATTCATTTCTTTATTCGTGCATGCCAAAAGAAACCAAGTTTTAGAAAAACAATTTTGAAAACGCGTGTTTTCAAAGTAGTGGATTTTCTCAATAGAAATTTTGATGCTCGATCATTCGCAAATAAAATAGGGAGTGGGGAACCCTATACACATTGATCTAGATAAATTCAAAGGGAATGTGTAAACCTATACATGTAATCTATTCAGAAATGGACACGAGAGAAAAGAATGTTAGGGGAAAACCTATACATCAATTCTAAAAGTCATTAAAAAGGGGAGTTTGAGCTTTAAAAACTTCTCCCGAATTCTTTTGCTTTGTCTTTGAGCTTCTAACTGACCATTCATTCATGCTCTGGCTGTTGAATAAATGCTCACTCGTCTTCGGGCTCTTGATTGGTCGCTTGCTCGTCTTCGGGCTCTTACGGCAAATTAAAGTGACACTGTGATCAAGAGATACAGGTTGGTGTTCTTCTGACTCTCAACAATTTTGAACTTAAGTGGTTGTTGCTAGTCTTCATGTTGTTTGACCCGGGTTGGTGCAGCTCTAATTTTTGGTTCGAAATGTCGTTGATCTTCATGCGCTCCACTTGCTCCGACGAGGAAAATGAGGGGCATTTTTTGAGAAAGGAAAGGTGAATGATCGAGCACAAAATCATTGTGAAAATCCACCACTTTTGTGAAAACACGAAATGACTAGTACGCTCCACGGTAATGACCGCTGCTCCTGAAGGTGGGTTGAACTTCAAAAATAGCGGGTCCCAACATGGGGACTAGATCATTTATTTTGAAATACGTTTGTGAAATTCAATTTTGAAAACTGTTTTCGAAAACTATTTCGAAAATCATGTTGGTGAAGAATGTTGTTTGAAATTCGTTGGTAGAAAGTAGGTTTTCGAAATCTATTTTTGAAAATTGTTTTGAAAATAATATTTTTGTGAAATGAAGTAAGTGACAGGTTTTAAAACCCAAATGTTTTTGAGTAAAATATAAGTGGGATTCTAAATTAGACGAGCTCGTAAAACAGCTTTAAGAGACATGCAAAAGAGAATTCCGAACATTATGCAAAATTTAAAACAATTTGGTTCGAAGAAAGTGGTTTGCACACCTGTATAGCAAGAAGTAAAATCGTGGCTAGTTTTTATGTGGAGCTGAGTGCGAATGATTGGGATAATCACCTTCCAGGTTAATCAATGTTTCCATACCACCGGGGGAACCGTCGTCCCTTCACTGTTCATCTCTCGGGATTTATCTCTGTTATGCCTTGTGGGGCACGTCATTAAGAAAGTCCGGAGTGCTTAAGTTCGAAAGGTCAGGATACCCGAAGTGGTACAGTCACACGAGCCACGGCCGGGGATTATCACAACATACTCACTTTTGGGAAACTTGGGGAAGCACTGCATGGGGTCTGATCTCCCCTCGTCTGCACGATAAGGTGTGTCTAAAGTCCAAATTATTCACTGACTACGTTGTGCCATGTATGGGTATCCGGTAAATACGGGATCCTCTATGGACGTGTAGCGTGACATTGGGCTTTAAAGACACCCGTGGTGCAGAGGAATCATAGAGAGCTGAGCCCATGCAATCTTCAGGGTAAGGCAGAAGGGTGGTCAGACAGGCGGCATACAAGGGGGCAACTACCCATAAAACCCATCCTAGACACTGGATAAGGCAGCTGGACACTGAAGGCTCGTAGCTCACTATATGCTGGCTTAGACTCGGGTAATGGAGGATATTTTTGGATCATGAGCTTCAAGGCGTTGGTCTTGGACCGTATTACCTCGTGGGTAACTCCTTCTAGGAAGGACCCAACTCATGGGGAATCAACCGTGGACCGGTTGGGATCCCGTGACTCGTGGACAAATCGGGTGACACAGAGGAATGCATGTCCTATGCTACCCGATGCAACAATGGGTTGACTCCTTCTAGGAAGGCCCCATTTACAAAAGCAATAAATAAGCAATAAATATTATGTCATGCATGAAGAACAGTAAACATAAGACAGTAAACACACAATAATAAACACACAAAAGTGAAGCATGCAAATGGTAAAGCACACATATGGCACTCAAGGCCAATCTCGAACTCTGAACTCTCATCCTAACTATCCTCACAAACACACTCTAAGTGTGGAGCGAAGTAGTCCTAGTGGCTCTGAAATTAATCTCTTGAAGGTTTTGAAAGAAGTGGGGAAGTCCCGACAATTTTAGATGGAGTTCAGTCTTCCTTGAGTTTGAGAAAAAACTTACTCAAGTTTTCCCCAGCAGAGTCGCCATTCTGTGGAGGGTGATTTTTCGGTATGAGGGGGTCTATCTAAAATACGGTCTAACTAAGAAGTCTAGA
This sequence comes from Limonium bicolor, assembly GCA_023374045.1. Lineage (NCBI taxonomy): Eukaryota > Viridiplantae > Streptophyta > Magnoliopsida > Caryophyllales > Plumbaginaceae > Limonium > Limonium bicolor. Next base: position 49,807,605 of record CM041782.1, read on the forward strand.
TCCTAAGAATTTGCCATTCTGTGGAGGGTAAAACCCGTTATTCTGGCAGCCCTCAAATACCTACTACATCGTCCGTCTTTCCCAGAAAGCATAAAGGGGAATGCAAGTATGCACCACACCCGCTCTCAATGGGCCCCACGCGGACTTATGCCTCTATAAGGCGGAATTGACTAGAGTCGCCACCTAGTTTGACCTAAGGAACTAGGAAGGAAGGAGAAGGGTTCTAAGAACCGTTAATTGACTCTGATGATTTATTGTCTATGGATAGGACTCATCTGATCATACTAGAGATTCTGTGTGGGTTCGCACTGGGTTACACCCCTTGGAAGCGGCAATGACCACAACCTTGGATTGGTGCCCGAGGAAACCTCGGTCTCCAATTGTCGGGATTACCTTCTTTCAAAACCTTTTTAGAGAGATTCATTTAAAAGCCAAAGATAGGATTAGGAGAGGAGTGAGGAAAGGATGATTTCGAAGAGTTAAAAATAGACTGGTCTTGGAGTTGGCTTGGTTGGAGTTTTGGAGAGGTTCTACTTGTTCTGAAATTTGAGGTTGTTTCGGGCCTTCAAGGTATTAAGAGGATGATGGGAGTTTTGCGGAGTAAAGGCATTTTGGTCATTTTGGTGGAGTTAAGGGGTATTTGGATCACTCGACTGATTTGAGGAGTTTTGTGTTTGCGAAGTTAGGATTTTGAAATGGTCGGGTTCTTGAGGTGTTTTGGGAAGTAGAAAGTGTTGAGGAGCAATTCGGGTTTTAAGGATGATTGAGTATGGAAGAGGATATTTGGTTTGCGAGTATTCGGGTTTTGGAGATGTTGGATTGGGGTATTCAGAATTGTCTCTCTTAAAGTTTTTAAAACCAGAAAAAACATTTTTCGTTGTAAAAGGGCGGATAATCCCGAGGGATTACCCTATGTACCCCCTCGAACACGACACTTAACTAATAATAAGTGCCGAGGCTCGAAAGATGGGGCAATGAATTTATGTCGAAAAATAGGATTCAGAGAGAAACACCATGAATGAGATGTTCTCGGTCAACCCTAATAACGTCTCTAACTCCCGGGTTTTAAAATGTTAAAAACCGAAAACATTGAAATCGAGTAGAAGGGAGTTAGACGATTCTAAAATCCCGGCTGCAACTAGGAAGGTCGTTACTTCCCTAGCACCCCGCCTTGTAAAAATCTAGGCTGCAATTAGGGGAGGTTTGTCACCCTAATGCCCCGCCTAAAGAGATCCAGACTGCGACAAGGGAAGGTTTAACCCCAGTGCCCCGCCTCGGATTTTTATTTTTGGGAAGGAAGACAAATGATGTCCTAACCATGGAGAAAGTGTTTTGAAGGGGTTAGACATTACTTGCTCCCCGAAAACGGTTTATTTGAGTTAAAAACTGAGTTGGGAAAAAACTTCGAAGTTGTTCGGAATTCTCGGTAAAGAAACACTGATTTTGGGAAATGTTTTTAGGAGAAAACTTTCTGTGTACGTGAGAAGAACTTTCTGTAATGGAGAAGAGTTTTCTGTGATGTGAGAAGAGTTTTTCCTTTTAAAAAATTCCACAAAATGGTTTCTTTAAAAGCTTGGTGAAATTTGAATAAAATGATGGCTCGAAATTCTTTTTTTTTTTTTTTGGAGGAACTTACAAGTTGAGTGGATCGGAAGGAATCGGGTTTGAATAGGGTGTTGGAGTTGACTTGACTTGGTTTTGATTTGTATTGGAAGACGAGTTCAACGTTCGGGTCTGACTTGATCTGATTTTCTGGTCAAGGTCAAAGCTTGGTCAAGGTCAAAGCTTTGGTCAAGGTCAAAGCTTTGGTCAATGGTCGACATTTGGGTCAAAGGTCAAACTTTGGTTCAAGGTTTGGTCAATGGTCAACATTCAGGTCAAAGGTCAAACTTTGGTTCAAGGTTTGGTCAATGGTCAACATTCGGGTCAAAGGTCAAACTTTGGTTCAAGGTTTGGTCAATGGTCAACATTCGGGTCAAAGGTCAAACTTTGGTTCAAGGTTTGGTCAATGGTCAACATTCGGGTCAAAGGTCAAACTTTGGTTCAAGGTTTGGTTCTTGTGGACTTAGGCTTGCTTGACTTTATGGACTTAGGCTCTGTGGACTTGGGCCTTATTCGAGGCATGGGTCCTTTATGATTTTGGGCTTTCTTGGTTTTGGGCCTTGAGTTTGGGCTTCGGGTTTTGGGCCTTGGCTTTGTGTTTGTGTTTTGGGCTCGGGTCAAACTGAGTGATGGGCCGGTTTGTGTTTTTGGGCTCGGGTCAAACTGGGTGATGGGCCGGTTTGTGTTTTTGGGCTCGGTTTGGAACTGGGCCGAAAAGTGGGCATTGGGTTTGAGGCTTTAGACTTGGGTCTTGGGCTTGGATTCGGGCCTTGGGTCATATTGGGCTTTGGGTGGTGGGCTTCTTGGGCTTCGGTTTGGGCCTTGGGCCTTCTGGGTTTTAGGCCGTGGGAATTGGGCCGGTCTTGGTGATGGGCCGGGTTCGAGGAGTAATGGGTCGGGTGTGAGGGGTAGTGGGCCGGGTTTGAGGAGTAGTGGGCCGGGTTTGAGGAGTAGTGGGCCGGGTTTGAGGAGTGGGCCGGGTTTGGGAAGTAGCGGGCCGGGTTTGAGGAGTAGTGGGCCGAGTTTGAGGAGTAGTGGGCCGGGTTTGAGGAGTAGTGGGCCAGTAGTGGGCCGGGTTTGAGGAGTAGTGGGCCGGGTTTGAGGAGTGGGCCGAGGGTGTTGGGCTTGGCTTGTGGGTCGAGTGTGTGATGGGTCAAATTTGGGCCTTGGGCCTTGGGGTTCGGGTGGTTTTCTGAGTTTGGGCCTTGGGCCGAAATCGAGTGGGCTTCAGACTGGGCTGCTAAATTAGGCCGGGCTGGTGGTTTGGGCTGGATTCACTGTTTCTTGGCTGGGGCTGTGGGCTGGACTGAGAAATGGGCCGGACAGGGAAGTGGGCTGGGCTTGATGGAATTGGGCCCAGTTTTGGAGATTTGGGCTTTGAAAAAAATTTCTGAAAAAAAGAGTTTGAAACTAGGTTTAAGTCATGCCTGAATGAGAAAATGTTCGGATTTACAAATGGATTGGATTTTGTTGATTGTACATTTTATTCTGAAATTAGAGGATGATTTGGAAAGTTTTAAGGGAAACGGGTATTCCTCAAATGGACCGTGTCTAGGACCCGTATGCATTGAGGATACCCAAACCTAAAGCTTTCTAAAGTGGGCCTCAAGGGTCCAAAAAAGGGCAACCTAGTTGGCTTTCTAGGGTCACCTGTCCAGCCCGTTTGGCTTGTTTATGGATTGGGCCTGAAGCGAAGTTAAATTTGAGCCAAGGGTTGCCTAGGCCCAAACAGGCCCAGCCCATCAAGATGAACAGAAACGTACACATAAACTTCGAAAGTAAAGGGATTGCATATATAACGCATATATAAACAGGAGTCTCAAAAGTGATAACACAGACCGTGTACGTGGAAATGAATCCTCAATCATATACATGTAGGAGGAAAATCGAAAATTGTCCAGGTAATGTACACATGGAAATAAATCCTCCAGGTTGTCTAGGTGACAAATTTAAATCTTCTAATTCTGAGTCACTATAATACAAGTTAAAAGCAACAAAAGTGGGTCCTAATGTGGGGTTGCTAATTTGTTATTATTCTCGTTTTTTGTTTCTTTCACTGACCACACAAAGGCCTGCAAGCAAGAGGAAGAGTCCAAGAGGAATAGGCATACAGCAGACAGAACAACATCTACACAACTGTAATGAATTCTGAAACAGGTGACCGATTAGAATGCCCTTTAATCTAGGCCAACCAGGAATGGATGAGCATGCTCGCATAGATTCAATCTTAACATCAATGAGGAGACAGTACAGTTTCTTTTCCAGAGAACAAAACCGATTCGCAACAGAAATGGGTTTCATCACACCAACATGCATAAACACCACAAACGAACCTCACAGGCATAGGTAAAAAGTAACTATCATTCACACCTCAAACATAGAAGCAATTCAGTTAGGAAACGGTGTACCAGGGAAATGAAGACTAAGTTTCCTGCATGGTTTAAGCCAAAAACAGACAACTAGGTTAGTGCATATGCTCCTTCGATCAACAGAAATCTAAACAAAGTTAAATGAAGAGGCACAAAGCTTAGAAAAGTGAGATTAGGGCTCGGCTCATGTGGGAGTGGGTATAATCGGCTCCAAAGATCGAAGGTGAGCTTCTCCTGCTCGACTAGCAAACACACATGAGTGATGGCAAAGCATAAGGCCGCATAGTAGAGACATTATTATGAGAAGCAAGACAAACCGTGCTTCGGCACACTTTCAGCAACAGAAGCAAATTGTTAGATCAGGACCACAGGGGGTTACAGGTAAAATGAAACCGAATGAAACGTCCTTACTGGAGAGGGACCAGACCATCTCTACTGCAAACGCGTACTATAGTAACATGCATGAAGAGGATTTACTGAACTGGAGATGGACCAGTTTATCAATATAACAGTTGCTAGCAGCATGAACGTGAATCGTAAGAGAGTGAGAAATACAGAGCCAAGGCTGCCCGTTTCAAACACAAAACAAATCTCGAAACCCGACGCCGTAGGAGCGTCATGAATATACCGATTAAAACGGAAGTAAACGAAATAGGTAGAATTCGAATCGAAGCTTGTGCTTGAACACGCCCTGTTCGTGGACTTCGAAGTCCGTACCAGGCCATGAAATCGCTCAAGGAGCGATAATGGTAAAAGAGAATTGCAGAAATGAACTACAACTCATATTTGAAATGAAGAGTAGCGAACCGAGGGGTAAATGCAAGTTATGATCGGGGTAAATACCGAAACTACATCCACTCCCTTCGATTGGACTTACAAAGGAGAACAAGACAGGAAGAAGATGGGCATAAACTTAAATCAGATACTAACCGCTTGAATACCCGAAACCAGGAACCGTCGAAACCAAACATTCGAGGCCTGCTTTCAGATTTTTGGTTTTGAAAACAAAGAAGAGGGGGAAAAACGGGGATAATGGAGATGGGTTTTGCGTCGGAAGTAATTTCTCGACTGAACCACAAAAATCTGCCATTATCGATTCAAGACCTCCGACAGAGAAGTAGGCTTAAGGTCGGGGAACGGAGAGAAGAAAGAGAAAGAAAAAAAAAAAAAAAAACGGAAGGTGCTTACCCTGTTGATACCGATGCGAACAAAAGCAAAAGACGAAGAAGACAGGCAAACTTGGCAGATTGCGGTGAAACTTCAGAGGGAATATGCAGTAGCCGACGAGGAAAAAGCGGCTTCCGGAGTGTGAGTTTGATTTCGGGACTTTCGGGTGAGGAAGACGAACAGAGGAGTTTCAGAGCAAAAGAGAGAGCGGGTTTCTTTTTGTTTTTTGGTTTCGAGAAGAAAACGCCGGCAATCGGGTTGGAAGAAGGAGAATGCTGGGGATTAGCAACTGTTGATTCAAAAAAACATTCTGCTGTAGGGTTTTTCTGAGAGTGTTTTTATAATCGGAAGATGTCATGTCCATCTAGGTCTTCTTTGTGGACATGGGCTTTTTAAGATCCTGGAGCAGAAAAGAAGCGGTCCAATTAAGGAGGGGCTGGGTTTGGTCCATGCATGTGACAAACAAAAAATAGCAACCAAAAACGATTGCTTTTACCCAGGCTCGAACCCGGCACCTCCTGCCTCCTCCCTGCATACCTTAACCAATCGAGCTATAACCGCATTCGGTATATGGAAGCAAGGAAATGGGACAAGGGTTAAGCTAAGAGCTGAGGCAAAATGAAGGAAATGCCATCTGCTCACACTAGGAAACGAACCGTAGACCGATGAGTTACATAGTAAGTGCCTTAACCAGTTATGTTGGGTTGAATTTCGGTATACTTGTGAGAGAAATAAAAACAAGAGCCTCAATTTTGACGGTATAACGCTTAAAATGCAACGACTTCGAAAGAAAATTGCGCGAAAAAGTGATGAACCATGAATATAACTGAAGATAGATTCAAAGTAATGAGATATATAAATAAAAAGATAACATATGCACATGAAATAATACTAGGTGATAACAAAACCGTGATATATTTTTAAAACACAACAACAACGGAAAATGAGTATAACAAAATGAAGCAGGTTAAACAGATTACGACAAAAGGCTTGCTTCCTTTCCCATAGGAATGTGAGATTTAAATGTCGGGGAAAAAGAAATTCCTTAGTTGAAAACGACGACCGCCTTGTTTCTGAAAGCATGTTCATTTTTGAAATTTTGTTTAAAATGAAACGGTGAGAATTTTTGGTGTCTACACACAGGCCCACATAAGCCCTTACCTTCACATCATGCACCACATATATGCCTTGATCATCACTCAAAAGATCTCCACATCAAACACCACACCCCATTGGTAGCATGTTCATCTCCTAGGAGATAAATTACAAGTCTGAAATCTTTAGTCAGGAAATGGTAATTTCATTTTCCTTTTCAGTACACAGAATTTTCTTCAAACATTGCCACGTTTGGCATATTCCTAGCAATTTCTTGTTTTCAGCAAATCTGCATCATCGCCATGTTTGGCATATTCCTAGCAATTTCTTGCGTTCGACAAATCTGCATCATCGCCATGTTTGGCACATTCCTGGCAATTTCTTGCTTTCGACATCATCACCATGTTTGGCATATTCCTAGCAATTTCTTGCTTTCGACAAATCTGCATCATCGCCATGTTTGGCGTATTCCTAGCAATTCCTTGTTTTGGACAAATCTTTTTTCATAGCCATGTTTGGTATATTTTCTAGTTATTTCTTGCTTTGGAAAATTTTTACACCTCATAATTGCCATGTTTGGCACTGTCGTAATTAGCTCTTATCATATGTGAGAATCCAATCAAACTTCAGGTTCCCGACACCTTATAATGCTCGGCGTATTCCAATCAAACCTCAGGTTCCCGACACCTTATAATGCTCGGCGTATTCCAATCAAACCTCAGGTTCCCGACACCTTATAATGCTCGGCGTATTCCAATCAAACTTCAGGTTCCCGACACCTTATAATGCTCGGCGTAATCCATTCAACTTCAGGTTCCCGACACCTTATAATGCTCGGCGTATTCCAATCAAACCTCAGGTTCCCGACACCTTATAATGCTCGGCGTACTCCAATCAAACTTCAGGTTCCCGACACCTTATAATGCTCGGCGTAATCCATTCAACTTCAGGTTCTCAACACCTTATAATGCTCGGCGTATTCCAATCAAACTCCAGGTTCCCGACATCTTATAATGCTCGGCGTAATCCATTCAATTTCAGGTTCCCGACACCTTATAATGCTCGGCGTAATCCATTCAGCTTCAGGTTCCCGACACCTAATAATGCTCGGCGTATTTCATTCAACCTCAGGTTCCCAACACCTTATAATGCTCGGCGTATTCCATTTAATTTTAGATGCTCGGTCATGATTATTCACTCTTAGTTCAGTCCACTTTTCACATTTTAGGTAGTCAACGCCTTAGAATCGCTTGACATGTACTTCATCATTTAGGTAGTCAACGCCTTAGAATCGCTTGACATTTATTTCATCATTTCGTTTTTAGGTAGTCAATGCCTTAGAATAGCTTGACATCATTTTCATTTTTTTAGGTAGTCAGCGCCTTAGAATAGCTCGACAGCATATCTTCATTTCAGGTAGTTGGCGCCTTCGAATAGTTCAACAACATCTCCTTCCTCTTTAGGTAGTCAGCGCCTTCGAATAGCTCGACACAACCCGCTAGATTTCAAGCGGCATGCAGGGTCTTTTAAGGTCCGAAATTTTGGGGTATCACTCAAGCATCAACTAGACTCTTCATATCCATTACAAAGTCTAGTTGATGGGGGGCAATCTGTTATACCCAAAATTTCACCCCCCTCGGAGTAGTCTCTACGACATATATGTTATAAAGGGCAAAATGGTCAAAATGCACCAACAGGATTTTCCAAGGACATTCTCAGGATTTTCTATTTCATATGACTTGTTCATTATCTTCAAACACTTCCAAATATCATAGTCATTATGAAAGGTATTTCATGATTTTCTGATAATATTTATTCTGGAAATTAAGCTTTTAATAAGCTAGTTTCTTTAATAATTAAATCATGAAATAGCCTCAAAATAGAAATAAAAGGGTTTTCAAAATTAAAATAAAATTGTCACATGGTTAGCATGACTACATACAGTCATAAACCAGAAATTATTTTATTTGGAACCTTACCCCAAAATTTAAAAGAGAAATTCAATCATTTTTGCAATTTTCTCTCTCCTCTGGAAAATACCGAAATCAAAACAAAATGTCATGAAAGTTTAACACAAGATAGAGGATGATTTTTAGAGACTAATGCCGTTGGAATTTCGTTATTCGACTTTCCAATAATTAGTTATGAATTATGGGAGATTCCAGATTGTGAGATTTTTATCTAATCGGTTATTTATCAAACTAACCCGATTCCAACTCTCAAAATTCTTAAAAATCATCCTTTACCTTCAGTTAAAATTTCATAATTTTTCTCGGCATGCAGCATATTCTAAAAAATCAGATTCTCTTAGAGCACAAAATTAGGATTTTAGATAAAAATTTTGTTCTATCAACATGGCCTTGCTCTGTCTATAAAAGGACCTTCCAAAAATGACCTAAGGCAGAGGAGAACATCCCCAAAGTCAGGAAAGGCAGCCGTCAACCTTCTTCCCACGTTTTTGCACTTCCAAGCCTCAAATCAACACCGAAATCATCCCGAAATCACCAAAAAACACATTCTTTCTTCTCCCATTGAACTTCCAAGCACCAAAACACCAAAAATACAGAACCAAACCGTGGTTAACAACACAAGGAAGAAGGGGTCAGAAGCTCGGATCAAAGTTGAACCGGATTGGTCACCAACGAGGCTTTCGAAGATTCCCGACGTGAAGGAACAATCAAATCCCGAAGTCTAAACAGGTTGAAATCTGAATTCTTTAACTCCTCTGATATTAATACACTTCTGGTTGAAATTTCTAATCGAATTGACTTTTCCTTGCTTCTGAATTAAGGTTTGTATGCGTTTCTGTCCACTAACTTGTTCAATAAGTTTCGTCCTTAATTCGTGGCCAAATTGAAAACTTTTGATTACTAACATGTTTATAATCTTTCAAGCTACAAACCCATAAATTTTGAGCCAAAAACACCACCGGCAACCACCCAAACGCCGCCGTCCGAGGGCGGTCCGCACCCACAGACGCCTTGTCCGTAAGCCCGGACGCCCCCGAGCGGTGGCGGGACAATTTTATTTTAAATCTAGGGTTTTTCAACTTATGTCCGGGCCCACGGACGCTTTGTCCGTGGCCCCGGACTTTTCAAAATTGTGTTTTCTTATTAATTTGACTTTTCTGTTTATTTTAGATTAACTAGGGTCCGTGGCTTTGGACATTAGGTCCGTGGACACGGACAGAATCAAAATTTGACCTAATTCTGCCTCCGAAACCCTAGTTTAGGTAATTTCAATTCTCACTTTAATTTTCTGTCAAAAAATGCTAAAAAAACACAAAAAAAAAAGCTCGAGCACTTAGGTTAAAACGACTCGTAATAAGCCGTAATTAAACTAAGTAGAGGAAAAATGACTTCTAGGGGTAATGAAAGTAATTGAACCCTAATTAAGTCGAATATCAAGCCCCCGAACCTGAACTCTCCTTTCCTAATTTGATATAGGTAAAAATTAGGTGGCGACTCATAATAGGTTCCAGTGAGCTAGCTTAGGTATTAATAATTAATGTTATATGACAGAGTTATTAATCTTAGGTTATAAGTGGACCTAAAACCCTACTAGATCCTAATCAATCTAGTCAACATAGGATAGGGTTTAAAATCGAGGCTCACAATTCTATTTAGTTTTGCACCTTGTATAGTGCTGTGTATGATTGAGTTTTGCACCTTGTCTAGTGCTGTGTATGATTGAGTTTTGCACCTTGTCTAGTGCTGTGTATGAATGAGTTTTGCACCTTGTCTGGTGCTGTGTATGAATGAGTTTTGTACCTTGTTTAGTGTTGTTTATGAATGAATGTGTCATGATTATTGACTATATGGAATGAGATAAATGCTGTATCAAATATGATACATATAGACTAGGTCTGAACGTAGTGGGATGTACTCCCTAGTGATGATCTGTCTATGATTACTTAGTGGAACTGGATTCCTTAGGTGAACTGATTATGAATAAGGACTTCGGGACGAAGCCTTTTTAAGGGGGGTAGATAGAAATACCCCTAACCTTAAAAACATAATTAAATGATCTATTAATAATCTAAGAAGATTAATAAACATCTTAATACCAATGGGGAACAATCTAAAGATCTCAACAAGGCAAAACATGTCTTAAGATCGGTAAAGCCAAAAATGTGCTTTAAGAAACCATAGAGATTGTATGACCTTAATTAGGATCCAAAGTGGATTCCTAAGTATTATAATTAAGTAATTAACACTATAAAACTATTCTCAAAGGAAACCAAGCTGAAAAACATGTTCTAACACAAATTGTGCTTTAAAACTCCTTAAAGCACGTTTGTGAGAAAATTGACTTTCTGAGTGGGTTTTGAGTGGTGTTAGGCATTGTATTAGGCCTTGTTATACTAATGTACTATAATTTACCACATTAGAAGGTCTAAATCCAAGATTTTCAAAAACAATCAGAAATATGTCATTCATTTGTGAATAGTAACCCAAATAGTGCATTTTTAAGCAATATTGACTAAGTCAAGTCAATGGTCAAGACTTGACTCATCGATATCCTAAATGAGGCGGCAGCTAAAGGGATGGAGGACAGAACATTCACCTTTAATCAAAATATCTAGCCAATTTGGTGAATCACCATTTACTATTCCATTTATGACTTTTCTTACCTTAAAACACAAATTTTTTCTTTCTCTTTCCTCTTTTCCCATTCCAGCCAAGCCCTTAGCAGTTCCTAAAGCTCTCAAGCTGTGTTCTTGAGCATTCAAGGCAAATCAAACTCTTTTCCACTTAAGGTAATGGTTTAAGGCATATTTTAGCTCTTTTTCTTCATCTCTTCATCACCTACACATGGAGCTTATAATATATCACTTTCCATGGCTTATCCTCAGTGTTTTAAACCTTGAACAACATCCATTCTCGGCTGAAGCAACCCATGGGACCAAGGTGGTCAAAATTTCCATTATAAGGTAAAAACATAACTTAAGGATTCTTACTCTTCATCCGGTTTTTCTTCTTCTGTTTTCTATGAATTTATTAACTCATAATCTTTATATTTTCATGTTGATTCAGTGTGTTAACCACTTGGAGCAAGGGTGGCCAAAAACCAAAAGAAAAATCATTCTTTAAGGCATTTTGCCAAGGTAAAATCTATTACCATAGCACCTTGCTGTTGTCTAGCTATTCCCCATGTTTTTATGGTGAATTTAACACCATGTGGTGTTCTTGATTCAGGCCAAAACCCATTGGAGACTACCTTTCATTTTTAAGGTGATTTTTGCCTTAAATCTTACATTTAATTGTTCCTTATGGTTAGCTCATGCTTGGAGTGTAACCATATCTTATTTTGGTGCATTAAACATGTTTAAGTGCTGTGGTGATTTTTCCTCCAAGCTGCCGAGTTGGTTTTAGGGCATTAAGCACCTAAATCAAGGTATAAACACCTTAAACTTATGATTTTGTGATTTTTCAGCTCATATAATATATGTGCCGAGAGTGGAGATAATTAAATAGGTGATTTTAACCTATGTATGAAAAAAAATGACTTAGATAAATTAAGCAAGTCATTTAAGTGGTTTAATTAATATTATGGTCAAATTATGACATTATGTGGAAAAATAATTAATGTAAAGTAAGTGAAATACCCGTGAATTTTGGCATAGGATTAAATTAGCATATAGTCGGGAATGTTATTAACGGAATTTTTAAGGGCCCAGAGAAGCAATATACATATATATATATATTTACGTTCGTCTCAAACAACTTTATTATGGTTAAGAATACAAATTTGATTTTACTTCTTTCTAATATTTTCCTCTTCCTAACTTATTTATTCAGCTACTATGTATTTATTCTTTTATCTATTTATTTAGATAATTCTTCTCATTCTTTACCAAGGATTAGTTAGTCCTTCTTCTATTTTTACTTTAACCAAATAATATTTATTTATCTCTCTAATCTTGAATCTAGATCCTTCCATGATTTTTAACGTTATTTGATTACTCAGTTTTCAGACTAATATTATTGTGGTAATTATTTTACAAACTACTTCTCAATTCTCTCTCCTTTTAAATCAAATGTATATACTAATTTATTTCTACTTTATTATGTTATTTATTCCCTATTTAACTTCACGGTCTTTACCACGATCTTCTTCATCTTCATCACGCCGTCTCTACGCTCCTCTCTTTCTTCAAGCTTCCAACCCCTCTTAAATTCACGTTCTTGTTTTCCCCGTCGCTGTTAGGCCGCTTCTCTGGTGCCGGTTCTGGTAGACGGGTAAGGGGAATCCATTGGTAAGGTTAGATAGTAATTCTTTGGTATTTGAGTAGTTCCTTATTGTGTTTCTGCTTACAATTCTAGACACAGAATTCCCTGACGAACGCTACTGCTGATCTTGCTGAGTGATTCTGTGGCTGTGAGCGTATCCAGGTAAATGTTGTGCTCAACATTCTTTACCTCTGTCTTTCGCGATTATTGATGGTTGGATTTACTATGGTTTTGAGATTGTGATGGTTTGGGAATTATTTTCCCCTGTGTATTCTGGTGAGATGTTTTGCGAAAGGGTTTGAATAAATGTTTTGGGAGACTTTCTTTGAATTGGTTATTGGATTGTTGGTACCTCTTGGTACTCCGTGTATATTGTTGGTGCGTTATTGGCGCTCCGTGTAACTATTGGTACTATGTACCCCGTGGATATTCTTATTATTTTGCCTGCAGACATTACTTGCTGTTAAGCTCTAATGATCTACTCCTTTGGGTCATAAGTTACCTTCTGGGAGGTGTGCACACTTAAGGACATAGAGTGAGGTGGGATTCTAATTATTGCGACCCGATTTGGGGGTCGTCCGTGTAAACCATTGATTTGATTCTTGGAAAGTTCTCCCCCGAAATATTTTACTAATGGTGGTTTGGTGTTGGTGAAATTGGTTGTCGTTGTGGTGTGAGTTAAGGTTTTGCAAATGTAAAATGAGTTTCAAAATGTATTTTACAAGTTGAGGCAATGTTTACTCAGTTTTGCTGATTTGCGCGACCCCTTCGCGTTTTCTATTGTTGTTTTATGGTCGCAGGTACTCATGGCTGAATTGGGGATTGGGACACGCTATCACATAGCTTAGGATGATTGGATAATTTCTACGCATAATTTCGAGTTGAGTTATGTGTTGGAATTGCTATGCTTTACAAGTTTTGGGAACATTTTGGTATCTGAATTATAGTTTAAAGCCTGAGCACTCTTTGCTAGAGTGTGGTGGTAACACCTTTTGGATTTTGCTGTTCCGCTGTTATTTAGTTGAAGTGTTTTGTTGGAGAATTACTTTCTGTATAAGAGATCTTTCGATGGTTTTCTTGTTGTTATTTGAGGGTACTAAGTCATGGAAATGATTCTTCTTTGGTTGCTAAGTTATTATGTTTATTTTGGTGTTGAATTGGTTCTGTTTTCTCTTGTAAAGATGTATATCAGGGCCTGTCCGAACGTCCGTCCGGATATCCATGTTCGGACAGGCCCCGAGAGTTTATTGACTTTTCTCTGTTTTGTTGTGTCCGAACTTCAATGTTCGGACAGCATGCGAGGACGAGGCCGACTTACAAGTCTCGACTTATGTCCGAACTTGTAAGCTCGGACCAATGTTCGGACACGCCGCGTAAGAATTTTCGGACTTTCAAACTCGACTTATGTCCGAACTTAGAAGTCCGGACACAAGTTCGGACGCCTTTGATTTTCAGACTTTTCAACTCTCGACTTGTGTTCGAGCTTCCCATTTCTGGACACAAGTTCAGACCAGGCTTGTTTTGCACTTTCAGATCTCGTTTGGGGTCCGTTTTCGAAGCCGTTTTTACCATTGGATTTGTAATTTAATAATCTATGTTTTAAGGCAAAATCAAGGGTGTTACAAGGTGGTATCAGAGCCGTGTTTGGTAAATAAGATAAAATTTGGATTAAAAATGAACTAAAATGTGGGGTAAGCCGTTTAGGGAATCGTAGTGCCTGCGATACTATGTGGTGTTATACTGTATGGATATTGAAGTTCATTCTCCGTTTGTGTATTACAAAGATTGTGATGATGTTAGCATAACTAACTGAGTGTTGCGTACTGGTATTGGAGCTATTAGATGTTTTAACTCCTAATATGGGGTAGAGACTTAATATGTGGGGATATGGGTGGATGTTGCTTACCTTGCTTAGTATATGTAATCAGGAGTTCGCATAGAGCTCTAGGGAGTGCAGGACTGGCTGACAGACTCAGTTTTCCATACCACACCAGGAGTTGGAGTCGCCGAGCTCAGATGGCCGCCAACGACCCCATGAGGCAGTTACAGGAGTTGGCTCTCAACCTAGGACAGATAGTCCAGAGGCAGGCGTAGAGGGATAATGTGCCGGAGGACTACACTAAGAGAATTGCCCATCTGAAGCCCACATCCTTCAAGGGAGAGGAGAACCCGGTGCTACTTGAGGACTGGATAAAAGAATTTGACAAGATTTTTGAGGCAGTCAATTGCCCAGCTGACCGAAGGGTAAACGCAGCAGTTTACTATTTCAAGAGTGAGGCGGACATCTGGTGGTCTGCCAACAGAGATGTGCTATTGGCTGGGCCTGATTTCGGCTGGGTGTTGTAGAAATATGCGACTACTTCTTCAACCTAGGCAGTGTACCTAGTCGTTTTGCGGGATAGTGGATTTGTGGGGTGTCGAACTCTTGGGGACCTTGCTGTGATTTAACTGATAGTGCAATTTAATTGAGAATTCTAATTTAGACTACTGAACAGAAACTTATCATTTTTTTAAGAGAAATTGTGGTTTAGAACTTAGTGTAAGCAAAGCAGTAAAAAGAACAATTAATTAAAACAGATTAATATTAGCAGTTATGAAACTCTTTTGTTTTTAAAGAAGCATCCCGGGTTGTTTTGCTCACCTATTTTACTCAATTATATTATTGTAGACTTCCCCACTTTAGCAATAAACTCAAGAACCTTAATTAGTTTATTGACCGTTCCCTGTCTAATAAACCCTGATTAATTTAAATAACAAGCGCAATACCTTGTTCAAGTTATTAATAAATTAATCGCATTATTAATAATTCCTATTGGAGACTGGTTAACCTATAGGTGAAAACTCACTTCTAGTCGTTGACCTGTTTTGACTTCTCTTGTCTAGAATCTTGTCTCAGCACTGCATTTTGACAAGAACCTACAAATATCACTTTAATAAATGGCCTAAATATTAAAGCGCATTAAGGAGGAGAATCAAAATATTGCTTGAACAGATTATATTAGAAAGTCTACGTAACACAGTTTAGTAAAATAAGCTTACTTCTCAACCCGGGAGCTAAGGTTTTTACTCAGACATAATTATACAAACGGACGTCGTAAATACGACAGCCATTAAAATAGATTACAGTTGAAGAAAAGGAAGAGCTGCATTCGCTGGCGCTGGAGTGGAGTTTTCTGTGGAAGCAGTGTGATTTTGGGAGAGAACGTGAGTAATAAAGAGAGAAAGCTTGGGGCAATTGTGCGCAGGTTTTTCTGATGCAGTAGCAGTCTTTATATAGAGGAGAGGAAGAAGAACGTTCGAGGCAGATCTGGAAGGAGATTGATTGAGTGGGCATTGATTGCAGACTGAGTGGGCATTAATTACAGACAGCCGCGTGAGGATTTTACGGTAGGCGCCTGATATGGTGAAGGGAGTAGATAGATAACGTCGGAAGACTCAGAAGAATCGGAAGAATTTGAGAAGACAGTCGCGCAGATTATAAATGTCCGCCAGTCTCACATGTGTCCGCCTCGCGGTCACACATTTGTTGTCCGTGACTTATCAGGCGGTCGTCTCACATGTGTCCGCCTCGCGGTCACACATTTGTTGTCCGCGACTTATCAGGCGGTCGTCTCACATGTGTCCGCCTCGCGGTCACACATTTGTTGTCCGCGACTTATCAGGCGGTAGTCTCTGCCTTGTCCGCGAGGCGGACGCCTGTGTGTTGTCCGCGCCTTAACCAGGCGGACGTGTATGTTGTGGGCGGTTGTATTATATATATATACACGAGTGTAGTCTAATCTTCAATTGGCTCCAGATTCTTCGTTATAAGTCCGTTTGACTCGCCGTTTGTTGCGTTGGAAAGCTCATGAGATTATCTATCCATTAACATGGCTTTTTCCTACATTTAACACATAAAATATATCAGTCCATATCAAGACATAAATCTTAGGAAAAACATACGATAAGTGAGAAATATTATTCTGAAAGTGCACAAGTATAAGGTAAATTAAACCCTTAAATATCTATGTATTTCTCACTTATCAAACTCCCCCACACTTATCTTTTGCTTGTCCTCAAGCAAATCTTTCTGACATAATATTTAAACAAGTTAAACAGACAATAATCAAGTAAGGAGAGCACAGAAGAGGTAATTGCCAATCTTTTCAGTTTTTAAAGGGTACTAATAACAATAATTTTACTAGATATATTTCTCTATTTCTGAGAATAACTCTGTAGTCCTTTAAAAGAAAGAGAAGCAGTACCATGAGAATTCTGCTTTTAACCCTGAGCCAATCCACCATTTTCTTTCACATTTCCTTGAACGACAAGGGGCATGAAGTAAAATCTTATTCCATTATACCTTTCAATGCCACATACTCATGATCCATAATGACAATTTTTCATTTTTAGTACCGAATGCACGGATACTTTAATTTTGAAGTTCATTTTTCTTTCACCTCAGACTTTTCTCTCCACCCTTGTAGCGGTTTTGGGTCTACTATCCCAGATACCGAGTACCTTAGGTAGCCGGGTGATGAAGCACCCCTAAGAACTTAATAACCGAGTGGACGAGGCCTGTTTAGGATCAGAATATGCCTGTTTGGATCAGAGGAGTACCTTGTCTTGTTCTTTTTCCACCATTTCATTCCAATTCAAATCCAGGCTCAAGATCAAAACAAAATTCAAATGATAATTTCCTCAGAATTTTTTTGAGTAAGGAGCAGAGTGTTTTTTTTTTTTGTGTACCCTTTAAACCTGTTAATACCAGCATTACTCCCTCTATGGCTCCTTCTTTGATTATTAATCACTTAACAAATTTAAACATAGTGTCGAAAAGGAAAACTTAAACTTAAGAGCAAGCTTTTGATTATTATCTCTCCCCCACACTTGAACCAAAGCAATGCCCTCATTGCATAGAAAGAATTAAAATAACAGGGCATGCAAACTAGCTGGGTAATGATCAAAAAGCATGGTAATAAGAGATATTTAAATTTAAAGAGCAAGGTATGGATAATGTACTCCCCTGATTTCATGCAGAATATGTAGAGTAGCTCCCCCACACTTGAGTTCAGCTGTAGAATGACGTAATATTTACCTGGAAGAAATATTCTAAACAGCCAGAAGAACTCAAGTTAATTCTCCTCGTTCTCTCTTCTTTCTTTTTATTTCACTCTTTTTTTTGCATAAATAAAATACAGAATATAAATACAATACAGATTAAAAAGATAGATAGTAGGGTGCCTCCTACCAAGCTGCCCTTCTTTAAGGTCTTTGGCTAGACCGTACCTCATTGATTTAAGTTGTAACTGGTTCTTTGAAGAGAAGCGCAGAAGCTTCTTCGTTATCCAACGTGTTTCCCATATACAATTTGATACGAGCTCCATTGACTTTAAATGATCCACCCTTCTTATTGTCCAATTCCACCGCTCCATATGGAGAGGTAGATATTATTTTAAATGGTCCAGACCAGAAGGATTTTAACTTACCTGGGAAGAACTTTAGTCTGGAATTATAAAGGAGGACATAATCTCCTACTTTGAAGTCTCGCTTGGCAATCATCTTATCGTGCCAACGCTTGGTCTTCTCCTTATAAATCACTGCATTTTCATATGAGTTGTACCTTAGTTCTTCCAGTTCTGTCAACTGGAACTTTCTCTTTTCACCGGCTTGTTGTAGATCGAAGTTCAACACCTTTAGAGCCCAATAAGATTTATGCTCTAATTCCACAGGCAGGTGACATGCCTTCCCAAAAACCAGTTTGTAGGGAGACACGCCGATAGGTGTTTTGAAGGCGGTACGGTATGCCCAGAGTGCATCATCCAATTTAATGGACCAATCCTTTCGTGAAGAGCTCACCGTCTTCTGCAGAATCCATTTCAGTTCTCTGTTTGTTATCTCTGCCTGACCATTCGTTTGAGGATGGTATGGTAGAGCAACCTTATGGCGGACTCCATATTTTTTCAGGAAAGCATCAAATTGGCGATTGCAGAAATTAGAACCATCATCACTGATTAGTGCTCTTGGAACACCGAATCGACTGAAAATGTTCTTCTTTATGAACTTCATCACAACTTTACCATCATTAGTAGAGCAAGCAAGGGCTTCCGCCCATTTAGAAACATAATCGACTGCTACTAAGATGTATAAATTTCCAAATGAATTTGGGAAGGGTCCCATAAAATCAATCCCCCAAACATCAAATAATTCAACCTCTAGCATATTGTTTAAGGGAAGTTCATTACGGCGTGAAATATTACCTTGCCTTTGACACCGATCACAAGTAGACACAAAAGCATGACAGTCCTTGTGAAGGGTGTTCCAATAGAAACCGGATTCAAGTACCTTTGCAGCTGTACGGGTTGCACCGTGATGTCCGCCGGTTTCTCTAGAATGGCAATGGAGAAGAATATTTGTTTTCCGCGACTTATCAGGCGGTCGTCTCACATGTGTCCGCCTCGCGGTCACACATTTGTTGTCCGCGACTTATCAGGCGGTCGTCTCACATGTGTCCGCCTCGCGGTCACACATTTGTTGTCCGCGACTTATCAGGCGGTAGTCTCTGCCTTGTCCGCGAGGCGGACGCCTGTGTGTTGTCCGCGCCTTAACCAGGCGGACGTGTATGTTGTGGGCGGTTGTATTATATATATATATACACGAGTGTAGTCTAATCTTCAATTGGCTCCAGATTCTTCGTTATAAGTCCGTTTGACTCGCCGTTTGTTGCGTTGGAAAGCTCATGAGATTATCTATCCATTAACATGGCTTTTTCCTACATTTAACACATAAAATATATCAGTCCATATCAAGACATAAATCTTAGGAAAAACATACGATAAGTGAGAAATATTATTCTGAAAGTGCACAAGTATAAGGTAAATTAAACCCTTAAATATCTATGTATTTCTCACTTATCACTGGGATGGCCTGAAGGAGGCCATGAGGAGGCGCTTCTACCCCGAGCATGTCAGGATGCAGAAGTTCTTGGAGTTCTCAGAACTCAAGCAGCTATCTTTGAGTGTCAAGGAGTACCATTCGAAGTTCCTGGAGCTGGCCAGGTTCGGCCTACGATGGTTCCCGACGAGGCGTCGAAGGTGCAGAGGTTTGTAGGCGGGCTAAACTGGAGTCTGCAGGAGGCCCTTAGCGTGCTGACAATCCCGACGCTCCAAGATGAGTACGGGATGGCTGCTAACCTGTATAGGGTGCAACAGAAAAGGAAGGAGGTCCTGGATGGTAATAAGAGGAAGATGGAGGGAGGAGATGAGCCCGAGGACGAGAGGATCAGTCCCACAGACATCAGCAGGAGAAGAGGTGGAAGCCTTACTCGGACCGCAGAGACGGGAGGCCGAGACATGGGGGAGATCAAAGGGGTGATCAGAGACGAGGTGACCAGCCCCAGCACCAGTCTCAGAGAGGAGAGACCAGACAGAGAGGCACTTCTACTGCAAGAGGTGCAACAAGGATCACCCAGGGAAAGATTGTGAGGGGAACTTGGTCACCTGCTTTCGTTGTGGAAGGCGGGGACACCGATTGTTCGAGTGCTTTCAGAGTTCCCAGGGAGGCAGTCAGCAGAGAGGCTACAGTGGCGACCGCTCATTCAGGCAGTCCGACCAGCAGGGCAGAGGCCCGAATCAGAGTCAGCGTGGGGACGCTCCTCAGCGTAGTAATGGAGAGGGCGGCAATGGTGGCAATAGAGGCCAAGGGGAGTACCGAGGCAACCAGCAGCGGGCTCCAGGGAAGATAAATGTGATGAGTCGGGCGGAAGCCGAGGCCGAGGCAGACGTGTTGGCAGGTACCTTTACTGTTCTTGGTACTCCTGCACGCATTCTTTTTGATACGGGGGCTACTTATTCCTTTATATCTGATAGCCTAGTTGGGAAATTGGGGATAGAGATTTGTGAGACTTCTCCTATAGCTGTATCTATACCATCGGGACGGGTGATTACTTGTAAGAATGTAATGAAAGACGTAGGTATAGACATCAAAGGGGAGCAATTTGTAATAGATTTGATCCAATTCGCCTTGACCGACTTTGATATAATCCTGGGGATGGATTGGCTGAGCAAATACAAGGGAAGGATAGACTGCAGCGAGCAGAAAATTATTCTCAGAGGACCGTCGGGACGGAGAGTCTCGTACAGAAATGTGGAGGAGAAGCCCAGTGAAGCTCGTATCAGCAATGACAATTCTCTCCCAAGTAAAGAAAGGACAGCAAGCATACCTTTGCTATGTCCAAGACCTGAGCCAGGAGCCAGACGAAAAGAAGGAGATCCGAGTAGTAAGCGAATTCCCAGACGTGTTCCCAGACGAGATTCCGGGTATGCCGCCAGACCGAGAAGTGGAATTCAGCATCGACCTTGTGCCAGGCTCAGCGCCGATTTCGAAGGCTCCTTACCGGATGGCACCCTCAGAATTGAAGGAATTGAAGACCCAGTTGGAGGATCTTTTGGATAAGGGATACATTCGCCCTAGTGTATCGCCTTGGGGAGCCCCGGTCTTGTTTGTGAAGAAGAAAGACGGGAGTATGAGGTTATGCATAGACTACAGGGAGCTGAACCAGATCACGGTAAAGAACAGATATCCCTTGCCGAGAATAGACGATCTTTTTACCAGCTGCAAGGGGCAGGGACCTTCTCGAAGATCGATTTGAGGTCAGGGTACCATCAGCTCAGAGTAGCAGAGAGAGACATCCCGAAGACAGCCTTCCGGACTAGGTATGGGCACTTTGAATTCTTGGTGATGCCCTTTGGACTTACCAACGCCCCAGCTGTCTTTATGGACCTCATGAACCGTATCTTCCACCCCTATTTGGATCGGTTCGTGGTGGTTTTCATAGATGACATCCTTATATATTCCAAGGACGAACGGGAGCATGAGGAGCATTTGAGACTAGTATTGCAGACATTGAGGGAGCAGCAGCTACGCGAAGCTGTCCAAGTGTGACTTCTGGGCCACGTCATCACCAGAGAAGGCATCTCAGTAGATCCGTCGAAGATTCAGGCCGTAAAAGAATGGCCAAGGCCCAGTAACCTGACTGAGGTGTGAAGCTTTCTGGGCTTGGCAGGGTATTACAGACGTTTCGTGAAGGACTTTTCGAAGATAGCGAGACCTCTCACCAACCTTATGAAGAAAGTGATTAAATTCCAGTGGGACGACGACTGTGAGAAGGCGTTCCAGACATTGAAGGAGAGGTTGACCACAGCTCCAGTTCTGACCTTGCCTTCAGGGACAGATGGATTTGAAGTTTTCAGCGACGCTTCCAAATATGGCTTAGGGTCCATCCTGATGCAGCATGGGAAGGTCATAGCCTACGCGTCGAGGCAGTTGAAGGAATATGAGACCAGATATCCGACACATGACCTGGAGTTAGCAGTAGTGGTTTTTGCACTCAAGATCTGGAGACACTACCTCTATGGTGTCTCGTGCAAGGTCTTCACCGACCACAAAAGCCTCAAGTATATTTTCACCCAGAAAGAATTGAATATGAGGCAGAGACGATGGTTAGAGCTGATTAAGGACTATGACTTGGAGATTCTGTATCATGAAGGGAAGTCCAACTTGGTAGCAGATGCATTAGGAAGAAGTCATTCAGTGAATTCCATGTGGGTCCTTCCTGATGAGCTAGCTCGTGAGTTTCAGAAGTTGAATTTGGAGGTGATGGAATCTGGGGGAGTAGAGCACGAGGTGAAGCTGTACCACATGAGTGTCTCTTCCGACATTTATGGGGAAATACTCAAAGGACAGCCTGACGATGTTAAGCTGGAATGAATCAGGGAGAAGTTGGAGGAGGGGAAGGCAGAAGGGTTTGAAATCCACGATGATGGCAGTCTTAGATTCAGAGGCCGTTGGTGCGTCCCTCAGAGTTGTGAAGATGTGAAAGAGAGACTGATGAAGGAGGCTCATAATACTCCTTATTCAGTCCACCCAGGCGGAGATAAATTGTACAAGGATCTGAAGAAGCTGTTCTGGTGGCCAAAGATGAAGCGAGAGGTAGCAGAGTTCGTGTCTAGATGCCTCACCTGTCAGAAGGTGAAGTTCGAGCATAAGAGGATGGGAGGATTGTTGCAGCCTTTGGAGGTACCCAAATGGAAGTGGGACTCTATTTCTATGGATTTCGTAGTCGGACTACCGCCGGCGAAGGGTGGGGTCAACTAGATATGGGTGATCATGGATCGACTCACCAAGTCTGCTCGATTCATACCTATGAAGAGCACTTGGTCTATGAGCCAGCTAGTGGATGCATACCTTAAGTATGTGGTCAGATACCATGGCGTGCCACAGACGATAGTATCTGATCGAGACTCGAGATTCTTAGCACATTTCTGGCAGCAGTTTCAGAAGGCTATGGGTACTAAATTGAAGTTGAGCACTGCTTTTCACCCGGCGACAAACGGTCAGACAGAGAGGACTATCCACACCTTGGAGGACATGCTTCGGGCATGTGTCATGGTCTTTCAGGGGACTTGGGCAGACAGACTTCATCTGGTGAAGTTTTCATATAATAACAGTTACCACTCTAGCATTAAGATGGCTTCCTATGAAGCCTTGTATGGGAGGAAATGCAGAACCCCTTTATGTTGGAGCGACATCAGCGAGACAGTGATATTGGGACCCCAGCTGATAGAGGAGACGATGGAGCAGGTCCGAATCATCCAGAGCCGAATGAAAGCGGCTCAGGACAGGCAGAAGTCCTATGCTGACTTAAAGAGGAGACCGGTTGAATTTGAAGTTGGTGATAGAGTCTTCCTGAAGGTGTCTCCTGCGAGAGGGGTAACCAGATTTGGGAAGAAGGGGAAATTGAGCCCCAAATTCGTGGGTCCTTACGAGGTGCTGAAGAGAATTGGAGAGGTGGCCTACAGATTGGCCCTACCTGGTGAGCTGGAGAGAGTCCATAACGTTTTCCATGTCTCTCAGCTGAAGCGTTATGTTCCCGACTCATCCCACGTTCTACAGCCTGAGGTGCTGGAATTGGAGCAGAACATATCGTACGAGGAATACCCCATTAAGGTACTGGACACCAAGACCAGAGAGACCCGATCGAAGTCCACCCGAATGGTCAAGGTGTTATGGTCGAATCATGGGACTGAGGAGGCGACGTGGGGGGTCGAAGAGGAAATGAAGAAGAAGTACCCTCAGCTTTATGAGCAGGTAACCGTTTAAGACTAATGTCAAGTTCAGTTGGATTCAGCTTTCAGAATCAGTTTTGGTTGGAGCATTGTCTAGGCTTAGCTTCGAGGGCGAAACTTTCTTTTAAGGGGGATGAGATGAAATACCCGTGAATTTTGGCATAGTATTAAATTAGCATATAGTCAGGAATGTTATTAACGAATTATTAAGGGCCCAGAGAAGCAATATACATATATATATATATATATATAATATATATATATATATATATATATATATATATATTTACGTTCGTCTCAAACAACTTTATTATGGTTAAGAATACAAATTTGATTTTACTTCTTTCTAAATATTTTCCTCTTCCTAACTTATTTATTCAGCTACTATGTATTTATTCTTTTATCTATTTATTTAGATAATTCTTCTCATTCTTTACTAACGATTAGTTAGCCCTTCTTCTATTTTTACTTTAACCAAATAATATTTATTTATCTCTCTAATCTTGAATCTAGATCCTTCCATGATTTTTAACGTTATTTGATTACTCAGTTTTCAGACTAATATTATTGTGGTAATTATTTTACAAACTACTTCTCAATTCTCTCTCCTTTTAAATCAAATGTATATACTAATTTATTTCTACTTTATTATGTTATTTATTCCCTATTTAACTTCACGATCTTTACCACGATCTTCTTCATCTTCATCACGCCGTCTCTGGTGCCGGTTCTGGTAGAAGGGTAAGGGGAATCCATTGGTAAGGTTAGATAGTTAATTCTTTGGAATTCGAGTAGTTCCTGATTGTGTTTCTGCTTACAATTCTAGACACCGAATTCCCTGACGAACGCTACTGCTGATCTTGCTGAGTGATTATGTGGCTGTGAGCATATCCAGGTAAATGTTGTGCTCAACATTCTTTACCTCTGTGTTTCGCGATTATTGATGGTTGGATTTACTATGGTTTTGAGATTGTGAAGGTTTGGGAATTATTTTCCCCTGTGTATTCTGGTGAGATGTTTTGCGAAAGGGTTTGAATAAACATTTTGGGAGACTTTCTTTGAATTGGTTATTGGGTTGTTGGTACCTCTTGGTACTCCGTGTATATTGTTGGTGCCTTATTGGCGCTCCGTGTAACTATTGGTACTATGTACCTGGTGGATATTCTTATTATTTTGCCTGCAGACATTACTTGCTGTTAAGCTCTAATAATCTACTCCTTTGGGTCATAAGTTACCTTCTGGGGGGTGTGCACACTCAAGGACGTAGAGTGAGGTGGGATTCTAATTAATGCAACCCGATTTGGGGGTCATCCGTGTAAACCATTGATTTGATTCTTGGAAAGTTCTCCCCCTAAATGTTTTACTAATGGTGGTTTGGTGTTGGTGAAATTGGTTGTCGTTGTGGTGTGAGTTAAGGTTTTGCAAATGTAAAATGAGTTTCAAAATGTATTTTACAAGTTGGGGCAATGTTTACTCAGTTTTGCTGATATGCGCGACCCCTTCATGTTTTCTGTTGTTGTTTTATGGTCGCAGGTACTCATGGCTGAATTGGGGATTGGGACACGCTATCACATAGCTTAGGATGATTGGATAATTTCTACGCATAATTTTGAGTTGAGTTATGTTTTGGAATTGCTATGCTTTACAAGTTTTGGGAACGTTTTGGTATTTGAATTGTAGTTTAAAGCCTGAGCACTCTTTGCTAGAGTGTGGCGGTAACGCCTTTTGGATTTTGCTGTTCCGCTGTTATTTAGTTGAAGTGTTTTGTTGGAGAATTACTTTCTGTATAAGAGATCTTTCGATGGTTTTCTTGTTGTTATTTGAGGGTACTAAGTCATGGAAATGATTCTTCTTTGGTTGCTAAGTTATTATGTTTATTTTGGTGTTGAATTGGTTCTGTTTTCTCTTGTAAAGATGTATATCAGGACCTGTCCGAACGTCCGTCCGGACATCCATGTTCGGACAGGCCCCGAGAGTTTATTGAGTTTTCTCTGCTTTGTTGTGTCCAAACTTCTGTCCGAACTTCAATGTTCGGACAGCATGCGAGGATGAGGCCGACTTACAAGTCTCGACTTATGTCCGAACTTGTAAGCTCGGACCAATGTTCGGACACGCCGCGTAAGAATTTTCGGACTTCCAAACTCAACTTGTGTCCGAACTTAGAAGTCCGGACACAAGTTCGGACGCCTTTGATTTTCAGACTTTTCAACTCTCGCCTTGTGTCCGAGCTTCCCATGTCCAGACACAAGTTCAGACCAGGCTTGTTTTGCACTTTCAGATCTCGTTTGGGGTCCATTTTCAAAGCCGTTTTCACCGTTGGTTTTGTAATTTAATAATCTATGTTTTAAGGCAAATTCCAGGGTGTTACAAGGTGGTATCAGAGCCGTGTTTGGTAAATAAGATAAAATTTGGATTAAAAAGGAACTAAAATGTGGGGTAAGCCGTTTGGGGAATCATAGTGCCTGCGATACTATGTGGTGTCTGTATGGATATCGAAGTTCATTCTCCGTTTATGTATTACAAAGATTGTGATGATGTTAGCATAACTGACTGAGTGTTGCGTACTGGTATTGGAGCTATTAGATGTGTTAACTCCTAATATGGGGTAGAGACTTAATATATGGGGATATGGGTGGATGTTGCTTACCTTGCTTAGTATATGTAATCAGGAGTTCACATAGAGCTCTAGGGAGTGCAGGACTGGCTGACAGACTGAGTTTTCCATACCACACCAGGAGTAGGAGTCGCCGAGCTCAGATGGCCGCCAACGACCCCATGAGGCAGTTGCAGGAGTTGGCTCTCAACCTAGGACAGATAGTCTAGAGGCAGGCGCAGAGGGATAATGTGCCGGAGGACTACACTAGAGAATTGCACATCTGAAGCCCACATCCTTCAAGGGAGAGGAGGACCCGGTGCTACTTGAGGACTGGATAAGAGAATTTGACAAGATTTTTGAGGTAGTCAATTGCCCAGCTGACCGAAGGGTAAACGCAACAGTTTACTATTGCAAGAGTGAGGCAGACATCTGGTGGTCTGCCAACAGAGATGTGCTATTGGCTGGGCCTGATTTCGGCTGGGATGGCCTGAATGAGGCCATGAGGAGGCGCTTCTACCCCGAGCATGTCAGGATGCAGAAGTACTAGGAGTTCTCAGAACTCAAGCAGCTATCTTTGAGTGTCAAGGAGTACCATTCGAAGTTCTTGGAGCTGGCCAGGTTCGCGCCTACGATGGTTCCCGAGGAGGCGTCGAAGGTGCAGAGGTTTGTAGGCGGGCTAAACTGGAGTCTGCAGGAGGCCCTCAGTGTAACACCCCAACTACAAATACAATACTTAATAACGGTTGCAGCGGAATTGAAACTTAACACATAACATAATCCTTGGGTGCTACACGCCGTTAACCACCCACGTGGCTAACAAGGCTATTACTTACACAATGTACCGGTCTGATGGACAAGGTTACCGAGTATTACACTTTACATTACCAACCGTTTCTAAATTGATATACTTACATTTACATTACAACTGTACCGAGTCTAATACATTCAATCATCGATATCACGCTAAACTAAATAACCACCCATACATAAACAGTTACCCCGTCCTACTCTTGAACGGCTACCAGCTTCATTGTACCTGAAAAGTAATGGGGGCCCCCAAAGGGGGTCAGCACCTTTGCTGGTATGGTATTCCCGCAGCCCGCATGCTACCGGGCCACGAACAACTAATTGTCGAGTGAGCATGTAGGTTATTTTATTTAAGCACACAAGAAAACTATAAACACATAACATACTTATAAGCACACACCTCCAATAAAAGGATACAAATATAACATTCACACATCACATTGGTTAGATCACCTAATTGTGTTCCTTGTCCCTTGAGGGCTCCACCTTAACGGGACTTAATTCTTACTAAGCAACACTCACCGAATTGATCGGGCTACAACTATTTCTTTCACTGAATTTTGGTTGATTTTGGTTATCAACTTACACAACATCACCGTGCATACACTGTAACAACACGTACACAACACACCACCGTTCTTCTTAGAGAACGTACACTTTACTTAAGGTGTGTCGGACTAAACATAAGTCCGCACACCGTACGTATTTACTTTACTTAGATGGGTCGGTCTTAATATAGGTCCTTACGCATTGTACATATATCCCCCTAGTCCGACGTGAGTCAGATAATAGCCTTGGTTAAGCTATCCCGGTCTTAATATAGAACCGTACACATTATACACATATCCCCCTAGTCCGACGTAAGTCAGATAAATAACCTTGGTTAAGGTTGAGGGTGGTTGTAATCCAAGAAGGAAAAACAACCATAACATAACAGAGTGGGAGTTAATTCACATATATACATCAATTCCCAAACAACACGCGCGACCGGAACAACCGGATTCCTCACCCCCCATAATATATACACATTAGTTAGAAGTTCCTTTATGGAACTTATCACATACATACACCATTTAGTGTTACAAGTTTGGTTAATCACGCACAAGGGAGGTAACATCCCATTCGACAAACATGGACAACAACACTCGTTAAACAACGGTACATTAAACAAGGGCAACACACAACACACACAATCCACAATATACAACTAAAGCACGGATAGCCGTAGTTAGTACGTTTGTAACACCCCTACTATTAACACAGTCATTAGCGTACAATCTCCTTACTCATCAGATACTCGCAGCGGATAATATACTTACATACAATGGGTGATACAATGCCGTTAGTCACCCACGTGACTAACAAGGCTACTGATTCTACATACAGCATCGTCTGATGGACCGGAATCCCGAGTACTACTAATCTACAATACATCCTTCGTTTACCACATACTGCCACAATCTCCATTCAATACAATACTCCAAGTACAATACAATATAATCTACATACCGAGTTTACTAATCCTTATACAATGTACTATCTCTTTAAGGTTCATACATACTCGCTAAGAGACTACTTGCTACCCGTTCCTCACACGCTACTTACTTCCAAATATCAGGATGTGCCTCCGGTCTCTTCCTTGACCATATTCGTTTCGGGTACCTGCACACTAAAAATGTCCCCCGAAGGGGTCAGCTTTCGCCGAGCATGATAACCGCATACCCCGCGTACTAGTGAGGGTACGCCGACCACTTGGTCGAATACATGCGGTTCATTTTATTCATACATACATGCATACATGCTTTCATACATATACTACGATGCTCTACGCAAAGAATACATACATACACTTCAATGCATACACTTCAGTTCATACATAGTAATCCACATAGCCCAACGATACATACTTACCTTTCTGAATTCCGTGATACCCAATACAATATACAATACATACGCAAATCATACACAATCCAATAACTTGTTAGCCCATATTGGTCCACCCGGGTTAATCGGGTGGAGATTACTCTTTACTCATTTACTCCATACTACACATACTTACTCATTCTCATACTCATACTTACTTACTTACTCTTACTCTTACTCATGTTAAGTCGTCGGGACCTCCGGCCCGGGGACTACTCACGTCCCACCACCGGGATTTACTTGGTTCACTAATCCAGGATGCTACCCACTTAAGGGATTTGGGCCGTGGACCAGCTTACGAACCAGGAATCGGATCCAACCTCTTGTGTCACCTCATCCTCACGCGTGGCCGAAGCTATATCGGACTTGTACTCATTCCAATTTACTCACTTAAGTTAGGAGTTAGGAGTTAGATAGTTAGGAATTAGCACAAGTCAACATTCAAGCCACATTTACAAATACAATGCCCAATATACATTCATACGGAATATAATACAATACATAAGTACAATGCAAGGTTCGTTTACACCATATCATCATCCATACATTTCATGAATTATACAAACTATTGTTCAAGAGAAATATACCAAGAACAATATACACAAACACAAGTAAGTGCAATATAGTCCGATTCGTGCATTTATCTTATTAGGTGATCAAGTAAGCACACAAATCGGGGTAACCAGATTAGGATACAGGGCATGAAGAAATCATACCTTTCACCGTTGTACTTGTATCCCAACGTTCCTCCGATATTCACAATTCAAATCCTATGATATACACACATTCAAATGATTAATCTAACTATTGTTACTTAATTCGTACTTACTATGTCCTCACACTTCTTATACTTACACATTACTTATTTACTTTTCTTTACCTTAAGTTTTACTTTCTTACTTAACTTAGGTTTACTTTCTTACATGTACATGTATATGTGGATATACATACATATACATATATATACATATATATATATATATCATTCTTATTTAAA
Organism: Limonium bicolor; assembly: GCA_023374045.1. NCBI lineage: Eukaryota > Viridiplantae > Streptophyta > Magnoliopsida > Caryophyllales > Plumbaginaceae > Limonium > Limonium bicolor. The sequence continues at coordinate 49,837,499 of CM041782.1, forward strand.
ATATCTTTTTTTTTTGTCAGGACCGGACTTGCGACCGACCTTGCAAGTCCGGTCCATTCCAGTAGCTATCTATACCGGAAATTTCTGGCCCGACCGAACTTGCAAGTCCGGTCGCAAGTTCGGTTGATTCCAGTAGCTATCCTCGGGAAATTTTTCTGGGCCACCGAACTTGCAAGTCCGGTCGCAAGTTCGGTCGATTCCAGTAGGTTACAGACGGGGAAAATTTCTGGTCCGACCGAACTTGCAAGTCCGGTCGCAAGTCCGGTCGATTCCAGTAGCTTTCTGACGGGAAAATTTTCTGCTCGACCGGACTTGCAAGTCCGGTCGCAAGTCCGGTCGATTCCAGAAGCTTTCCCGTCTTTGTAAATCTGGGCTCGACCGAACTTGCAAGTCCGGTCGCAAGTCTGGTCCGGCCCAGTATTGTATTTTAATTTCTGTTTTCGGTCCCCTCTTTCACCACATTACTCCCCCATTGTTCCTACACTCATTCCCACACGTTATAACACTAATTAAACCTCCTAATACTCCTTAGTTCATTCACCAAATCCATTACTAAATCCATCAAACAACTCACACAATTCCTTACTTCCTTTCAAACACTTGCAATAGTTTCTCCAAGTAGTTTTTGCTACAGATTTTGGGTTCTTATTTCCTCCATGCATAGTTCCCTCTCCTAATGCCATCCTACCATTCCAATTCATTTCCAAGCAACTACAATATCTATACCCAAGTCCCAACTCTCCATTTCACCAAATCTTGTACACTCATTCCTCCTAGTTTCCACAATGCACTTAGATACTTTTTGCTACAGATTTTGCCATTTACACTCCTCTTCTATATCTCCCTCTTCTATCGACATTCTAACATTCCTAATGCATTTAGAATACATTGCTCATCTCTCTCAACTTACCCTCTATTTTCCTTAATCAAAATCTGTTACCCATACACACCTTAGTCACCTAGTTTCTAACACACTAAGTGTTCCATTCCTAGGTAAATTTGCCATAGTCTCCCTTATAATTTTATACACTCACCACACATTCTAATTCACATTGCAATGCTTATTCCACCTGTTGCAATAGACATCAATATACAAGCTCCCATACCTTATACCAATACTAAACAATCACTTAAAAATTCCTGCACTTAAACACTCAATTCCCAATCTGTTTTGACAGTTTTAAAATGTCTCTTAAGGTTTAAAATACTTGCACTCTTTTACACATTATACTACTAATGCATTACCCTTTCCAATACTCATTTCAATCCTCTAAAAACTGTTACATACATACATATATCAAGCTACACAAAAGAGCAATCTTACCTTGCTTTTCTCTAGCTTTTCTTTCTCTTCTTCCTTCTTCTTTCTCTACCGATTTTGAATTCTCAATCCACTAGCACTACAACCATTCACATACACCTTTCAATACTATGAACTAACCCTCACCATTAATCAAGCTTTAATCTAGGTTTTAGGGTTTAGAAAATTTATTACCTTTCAAGAGCACAAGAGCTGTTTGGGGTAGCTCAAGAACAAGATTTCCAACCCCTTCAACAAGCCAAAATCGGCTAGAGTGCAAAGAAACCAAACAAGGTTTTAGCTAGATTTTCGTTTTGCCTTTGAGGCTAGAAAACAATGGAGTTTTGAAGAGATTTTTACCTCAAAAGAACAAGGAGAACAAGGGCCTTCTAATGGTGGTCTTGGAACTCCAAATGGGACATACCCATAAAAACGAAAATGGGTGTTTTCGAATTTTGGAAAGATAGAAATGTAGCCCTTGGTGAGAGGATTACAATGGTGGTATTTTTATAATTTTTGGAAGAGTTTGGAGAGAGTTACAAAGGAGAGAATTGGTGTTTTTGTGAGGGTTGCTAAATCTCCATGGAAATCGCATGGAAGAAGAAAGGAAGAAAGAGAGAGTGCTGGTGAGGGGTGTTCACGTGAGGGAGAATAGAGAATGGGTAGGAGAGAGGTATGTGAGAGTAGAATAAAGTAGTGAGTGTTTTTACTTTATTAGTTTTGTAGTTTTGTAAATAAGAGAGTGTGAGTGAGTGTGTGAGAGAGTGTGAGGGATAGGGGGGGCCATCGGCTGGCATACACACACACACACAGCTTCACTTTTTATTTTAAAAGTGGACACATAAGTTTGTGTTATTTATATTTCTACCCCACAACTTCCGTTTTTGACAGTTTTTACTAATTTCTCGTTTTTCTTGATTTTATTGGTTCTAAAGCTTCACTAATATTTATTAATGAATATTTAGTTGACCAAAATTATTACGAGTCTATTTGACCCGCTTAAAGACACGTTTTCTCGGTTACCTCGAAAAACGCGCTTTAATGTTCATTAGTGATTTTAATTCATTTTAAGGATCCGTTTTCTTCGGGATTTGTTCCCTAATACTTATTTAGACTTAATTAAGCCTTTAGAATCCTTATAATACGCTAACCAAGGTTTCATACCTCCTATGGTTATTTAATGCTTATTTAGCGGTTCACGCTTTTTAAGCGTTTCTTTATTTCTTTTGGATTTATTTCTGCTTACCAATATTATTTAAGCATTATTAGGCTCTTAATTACATATTAGGATAATTTAATTGCCATATTTAAGGTCGGGGTATTTCAACGTTCCCGTGGGTTAGGACGTTTAATCCGAATACCGATCTCTTATGTGATCCTAGAGTCGGTTAACTACAGTTTAACACATAATTAAGGTTAAATAGTATCGGAATTATTTACACCACATTAATGAATTACCATAAACTCAATTCATGCTTTATCTTGGAAGGTGGCAAACACACAGAAAAACAAGTTGGCATTCAAGCCGGTGTAACCCGGTAGGACAAAGGTTGCAAGAAAACCATACCTGTCACCAAGGCCAACTCTAATGTGTCCACTTATGTTTCTCGAACAATTCTCGAACAACTGGTAACAATACAATTACTTTCATTAACATTGGGGTAATATGTTGTTTAACGTCTATTGCGCCCATAGTTAACCCCGTTATCCTATTACACTTACTTTTACTCTTGTGATCTTAAGTTCATAACTCTCACACCAAACCTAACACTTGTTTACCCACTTTAAGGCCTTTACATGTCACCAAACAAGGCCTAAACATCATCTAAAACCATTACCATTCAATTCCCCATCAATAGGAGCATTAAACAGAAGCTACACGTTTTTTGTTTTTTTTCTCTTCTCTGCACTGGACCTCCCCACAGGGGCGGCCCCTAGGGGCGGTCCAAAACAGACCCCCTTTTAAAAACCGTTTTTTTACACATTCTGAACTCCAAATTCACCCTAATTTTTTTTCCACTTATTCCACAATCTTTCCACATGTTTCCTACATGTTTAAACACCTTAAAACATGCATTAAACCTCTCCAAATCATTGGTTAATTCCTTACTCCAATTCTTGCTCAATTTTCAACAAAATTTCATTCCCTCTTCCACATTATGCACACTTGTGCATTTCTAGCTTCTTCTTGCTAGTGTCTACCTCCTACCAACTTACCAAACCACCTCATGACCATTCCAACTCATCTCTAGACCTTTACACTTCTAGAACCCAAGTCAAATTTCATTTCCAAGATTACAAGCACTAACTCTTTGAAATACCCCAAATCTAATTAATATTATTAAACCATTTTTTAATGGAAATTAATTCAAAAATAAATCATTTCACGTACGCATGCAAACCCATGCATGAGAATGTTACGTAAAAATAGTCGTTTCTCCATAAACGCTAAAACGCCTTAGAAACATGTGATCAAGCATGACCTTGTATAACCTTCTAAAACTTAAACCAAATGGTCATACACTCATTATAATGATAAAATATATTCCCTAGGCTATATTCAGTCAAATACGCAAAATGCTCGGGAGTGCTCACGCCCGCTCCTTAAAGCACGAAAAGTCCGGAGTGCCGAGGTGGCACGAACTCCTATAAAATTAATTCTTAGAGTTCCTAACATCATTATTAATCATTATAAAGAGAACCCACGAAGTGGTTTCTCAAAATTCAACAAAAACCTCAGGAGTATTTCTTAGCGCTCCTTTTTGCCTAGGTGTGTCCCGATGGCCCGTAAATTATGTCACGGGTTGATATAACCCAATATAACCCAATGTAATATCTTAGTATATGTTTTTATTTACGATAATAAGTGTTTAAAAACACTTGGAACTCATAAAAACAATTTGTTTCCCAAAATTTCCTTAGAGCACAAAAACACACCTTCGGGTGTCACGAAAACGCGTTTTACGCAATTGCCTTGTAGTTTTTGACATGCCACGAATTGGTAATCTTAAATAGGGTTAAAATTACCTTCTAAATAAGTTGGAGAGACTAGCCAACAAGGCTCTCTATAGGGGACGATTTTGAGAGCAAAAACTAGTATAAAATTTGCTTTTAAAGTGTATAAAAGGCTTTAAACATGGTGACTCACCTTCCCATGTGTTATATTACTTAATGTCAAAGTATGTAGGTCTTATTTGACCAGCAAGCTGTCGAAATTATGCAGAGGAATATGGCCATGTGAGCTAGGAAGAAAACAAAATGTAAAAAGGCAAAAAGTAGATCTAGATTCCTTTCTTTTGATTCCTTATCATTTAAGTAACTTCCTTTGCTCTTCCTTGACTCTCCTCCACCGGTTGGTAAGCTCCATTCAGACCCTAAATTCGTTCACCTACAAGGGAG